>CABFPE010000223.1:192065-216661 GCA_900660155.1 Hofstenia miamia | reverse complement strand
GGCCCCCCCCCCCATACGGCAAAACAAACTTATTCCTCAAAAATAAAAGTAAACTTATTAGAAGCAAAATTTTAGCGCCCTCTAAATTTGGAGCTTGGGACCCCAAAAACCAAATTAACAGAATAATTATATAAATATAGCAATAAATTGAACCCTAAATTTGAAAAATATTTTTCTTCAACAATTTTAGATATTTTTGGAGGCCGAATAGTTATGCAGCGCCCTCCTTGAAATCTTTCAGCGGGCCACTGAGAAAATTGCAATATTTATATTTTCCTCTTAATTGAATACAAAATAATTTTTAATTAATATGGATGTGCTATAAATCCAACGTTTCCTAAATATGCATAACATTTACCAGTTCAAAAAGGAATTTTATATCCATTATGGGTAACATTTGAAAATAGCAGGTGCACCATCAATTTGGGATTTCTCCAGCCATTCCTTTGAAGTTTTATCTTCCTTATCATTGACATGTTTAAATATTTAAATTGGGAATACTTCAAAAAAATATGAATGTGAGAAATGTCATGAAAGCGAAAAAGCCCAGAATGTATTGTTTAGACAATATTTGCGCTTACTAATTATACACATCTAGCGGTAATGTTTAGAGCTATTTGCTGGAGGGTTTGATTTCCCCGCGCTTTTGATTTTTGTTTTTATCTAGCTGCTGATATGAGAAATGAAATTCACACAAAAGATTGTTTGAACAATTAGTTGGGACAAAAGGTTTTAAAAGAGTCTCACTTCATGAAAAGGCGTGAACGGGAGCTGGCGTGGTTCCCCATAGTCTGTACTGAGTCGTTTAAATAAATAGCTTTATATGATTCAATGTCAACTGGTCGACAATTAGCCTGGTGAATACAACTGTCCAGTCGTTTGGACTCCTCGTCCTGCTTTCTATACTTCATTTGGTGAAAAGAAGTTAATCCCTGTTAAAACATTACTTTATGCTGCTTTCCCCTGTGATTCTATTCTATCTTTCTCTCTTATTCCCATGACATATTTGCAAGCTTAATTTACTCAAATGGTTATTTGTTTTGGAATTTCGTAAAGAACATCTCTAAATTATCTATGATTTGTTGATTAATGCGCGTAATTCAAATTCACAAATGTCTGTCGCCACGTCATGGCGACCGCTATTTCCAATTTATTTATAATAACGTACAGTATTCTATTTGCGTACATTCTCAAAAACTGATGCATGTCAGAGTATAATGTGGCTTTCACTCTGTCAGACATTGTCTACCATTTGAAGCATTTAGCCGATATTTTTTAATAATGCATACTTTCATTACGGCAGTCGTAAATTATTCTCAACTATTTAACGCTTATCCCCGCTGGCTCTATTTCATAATTAGAAGTTGCAATGCATTAAAACTTTTAAAATCTAGATATCTGCAATATTATAAAGCTCTAGTAAATCTTTCATTAAATGTCTCTCCAGTTTCATGTAGAAATGCAATCAAACTTTTGCATTCGAGATTTTTCACAAAACGTGTATCGTTACTGCAGAACTTAATCAAAACGGTTTACGATGCTCTTTGACACTCTAATTTTCTAAAAAATTTCTTATCTCATCCATTGTACACTGGAAGAGAACTTATGATTACAGGAGTTTAAAATAACATCTGTGGTTTTGGAGCTAACTTTCTACATTCTCATTATTAAGATTATCTACCCATAGCAAAGTAAGCACTCATAAATAGGCAGACTATGATTGTACATACAATGGTGTGTCTAGGAAGTGTAAACTCATTGCTTGCTTCCTTGCTAATGAATTATTGTTAGAGAAACATCATGTTTAACAATAAAAGTATAAACAACAGCAACGTTCACCAAAACTGCAAAGATTAACGTATTTGAGTTTAATATTTATAAGGAAAGTCATAGAGTATACGTAGTGTATAAACCTTAAGGACCATTAACTTTTTTACTGGGCTTTTGGAAGTCATGCAGATGAGCTAAACATATCCCCTCTTCGAAGAATCTCTCAGCATCTAATATCAGGACTTTACTGCAGAGGTATTGAGTTGTAGGAATTCAGAATGCTTCGCGTTCAGGGGCGTACGCAGGATTTTCTGACGGGAGACATCATCATCATTACTCAATTTTTGAAAATATTGAGAAAATAGACCCTAAAAAATGCATTTCACGATCCTAGATTTTAAATTTTTCAATTTTTACGGAAAAATTTTTTGATTTATCCATTCAAAATCAAATTTGGAAACCTGACGGGGGGGACATTCCACCATGTCCCCCCCCTGAGTACGCCACGGGTCGTGTTGAATAGATTTGTTTGGATGAAAGCTTTGCGATCACCCAGTGTATTCATTGATGCTTTTAAGAATACAAACAGATAAACACATAAGAACGCATACACCAACTAATTTTGTCCCAAAGTTCGTGATGAGTTTTGCGCTACCCTTCCTGGTGTCAAAAGCCCCAAATTAACAGTATTTTTAAACCGGACCTCATCTTCACCTCCTATTATTACAATTTGTTGTAACTGTTGCTTTTTAAATTGTGCGTAGACTGTGCAGGAAACAGAAAATATGCTAAATAATAATTATTTTGAAAAAACTTTGAAATTAAATACTTTTCGGTAATTTAAGAATGCATTAATTAACGTAAAATATTTTCTTTAGTCTGCGTCGATTTTGAATTATCATTACAACAATTATAGTGTTTTGTGAATTTTAAAGCTATAATGAGCGAACTCGACAGCCTGGCGGTTTACTGCAGTTTGAAGCATAAACACTTAAAATTGCAATTGCAACGTGTAAATATTTAACATTTATGGTTCCATTACTCACTAACGAAATTGCCTAATCACAATTCAATATCTAAACTAATTGAACTTTATACATGTAGTGAAATCACATATGTTGGCAGGTAGCAAGGAATGACAAGCTTTAAATACCTGCAAATGACTGTGCTGCCGTAAGTAGCTTGACAGGTGTCGGCAGATATTTTAATCTTCATGATTTCAAACGACACATTACATGTAGAAAACTATATTCAGAACTTTTTCAGACTTGGGATGTCTATGTAAGACAACATACTATATAACTATTGAGACATATAGAGCTAAAGAAGTCAGTGTGTATCATTATTGTTTGTTTTGAAGCTATACCTGACAAAGAAGTTTAGCATTGATTTTTTAGGCCTGCCAAAGCGTAACAGACTTTTTGCTTGTTTACTGCGTGTGCTTGCCGCAATAATGCCGGTAGATTGCAACTTTGAGTATATTTACTTTTTTTATTTAAATTCGTAGCAATTTCGTTTAATATTTACAAGACTTGTTCGTATGGATTTTCAGTTACTCGAATCAATATTTATAAAAGAGAAGACTTTTGGCGACAACTTTATTATAAATTTTAGTTTGTCAAACTTGTCCATGTGGTGCGAAGTTATTTTCAATAATAAATTTAGAAATTTCGGACTAGTGGACATCAGTGTTATTGGGCGATCCGAACAGTGTTTGTTGGCATAGCTCAAACAAAGCTTTAATTTTGTAAATCGCCGACATGTTAATATAGCCTTGGGACTATTTAACCAATCGTATCAACTTTTCATCTAGTTCTATCGATTTACCAATCAATTCCAATCTGTCATAGTAAAACAAATAACTCCAAATTAAATATTTTCACCTAGGCAATATTAGACTGCAGTACTCCGCAAAGCAAAATTAGGATCGGTTATTGGAGACAATGTCTAGCCATATATTTGATAAAAATTTCATCAACATTTTTTGCAAAGTTTTTAATAAACAAACTTCAACAGAGGTTAAAGTGCAATTACCTTGTAATTAAAGTAATATAAAGACTATCCGTTTCATGTATATTTTTTTAATTATTAACAAAGTATATTTGAATTGTATCAAACTGCTGTTTGCTGAAATAATCATTTTGCGTCACTTCTTCGCATCACTGATGGTATAGTATTTTTATATTCCAGACTTCTTTATTGCACCTTTTCATAATAGTCATAAAAATTTTTATTAGCCGAACAGAAATTTGTGTATGATAAATTTTCGTTAAATGTGCCGCAAACATGACAATAAAAGTCCAGAATTCATGTTGAATGAGAATATAATTTCTTTTGCAAAAGCAATTATAGTTCCGTTGTGTGTTCGAAAACATGCCTAGCACCGTTGATAAAATTGAGCATTTAATATATTAACAGAAGTTCTTCTGATGAGAATCTTACATACACATCAATGTTTTGTAATATTCTTTGGGATTTCTTCAATGCACTTATTGCAAGGTCACCATATTTCATCACCTAAGAGAACGCACAGTTTGGTTGACATTTTAAGTAATATTTGTCATTATAAATATTATCGATGTACTGCCGGAAAAACTGACCTAGAATCACCTAGTCACTAATGTAAAATGTAGTGCTTTCGCAAATTACATTTAAGACTATTTAAAAAACTATTGCCACCAAATTGAATGTCATTGAAGATCCCAACAAATTCCTATTGAACTCTGTGATGTTATTAGAATATGCCAAACATGATTTTCTCACCTTATTTTTAATTCTATTATGAGTTTCGAGACCCATTCTTTTGATGGAAATATTTTTTTAAGTAAATGAAATAAAAAGTTTAATCTCTCTACTGAAGTGGCTTGGGAACTGTAATTGAAAATTTTTTTTTGATTTTGCCAAAGAGAAAATTAATATTTTTTTGAAAATTGTTGAGGTCACCTTCCTTGACCTAGATAATTATTATATTTGGGCCTCATTCGAGTAGTAAGCGAAAGTTATTTGTTCTGCTCACATTGTGACTTTAGACTTTCTCAGCGTGCACAGGTATTCAGGCTACTGCCCACTAAATAATACAAGACTTTGTATGTAATTTTTGAAACGTTCAGAGAGAGAATGTTTATTTGGAATTCTTTATCGCAAAATATCTCTGAGAATTCCGGCGTGTTTCAATAATTAACAACTTGTTTTCATAAATCAACTTTCCTTTTCCGATAAATAGACCTAATAATGAACCAGTTAACACATCCTTAGAACACACATTATTGATTTTTGAATTCATATGGGAAAGAGAATCTCCCCATTATTTACGTTTTCACATCTGAAGTTGACTTAACCGAGCAAATCACTTCCAACCATGCTGTTTCTCTCCCAATTCAAAAGATATTCATGGAATTAAAGTTGCATTTTAATTATTGGAGGCTGCCACTTTTTTATTTATTGATGACTGCCTATGAAGAATAAAAGTTAAAACCATACCCGTAAATTCACCCACATTTTTGTAATTATTTACGCAAATCAAATCAATACCCACAAAGTTTAAAAAAACACCTCACACAGGCGTGCGCATGCCCGCAATCCGTGCAAGAACACCCAACCCACTTCCAACTGTGGGTATCAAAAACGTAGCCAAAAAGGGGATAAATCCCTCTTGCTTTTAATCCTGTTATACTCTCAATCGATTTGATGAAATTTCATTAAAACTATGGATCTTCATAGATGTAACTTAGGCCATAGCAATACAAATGTTTATAACTATTTAATTGTCGCAGTCTTTCTCCATGTTTTCCAAAAATTAATGGAATAATTTGCACAAAAACATCTGAGATGACATTTGCGGAAATGCTTAGTCTGATTGATATCCTTCTTATACAAAAATCCTAGCTACGTCAGTGCTAGGTATCAAACCTAACTGTACCCAGCATCAATATGGTTTTAAATAATTTCTTAGGTTATTTCCATGTTGTATACTCAGTTTAGACTTGAAATCGTGCGGGCTGGCTAAATTCAAAAGCTGGTTTTCACTATGAAGTAACAGTCAATTATCTTGCTTGAAACTTTCTAAAATACATTATAATTGTATGAAATTTGAATTGATTCGCTGAATAATAGAATAGAATATTATTGAAGTATTAGAAAAGTTAACACTATTCTGCCTCTCAGTTTATGGTATGATATAATGCTGACAGTGAACCCATTGAAACCAGAATTTTACGAAGAGGCTTCGAAAAATAGGCCCGGTTCAACAGGCCTAGTTCTTGTAGAAATGGGTATTTCTCCTTGAAAACGTATATGTGTATCATAAAGCATTTTTGTGTCTTGTTTCACGCTGAAAATTGCGGATATTTTCATTAAACTGTTAATTTTAGAACTAACAGCTTTAGGAAGCCAGAGGAAGATTTAACTCTAAGCTGCAGTATAAATTACAAAATAAACAATTCCCTTTTAATTTGAAAGCGTAAAGAGTATTTTACAAAGCTTTGCAGAATCAAATATTAATTTAATTTCTTCGTCTGTGGGCATATAACATGTTCGGCACAGAACGATCAATTATTCAGGGAGCATAAGCGCATGTGTTTCCATAGGTGGCTTTATATTAAAGCGTTAAGTAAGCAAGCATCATTTGCATTTTGCCATGACCGCACGCAGTTCGCCACTTGTCTCGTTTAATCGCGCCGATCAGGCTTAATCGCTGGACTAGTCAGAACGGATCCATGGCTCATAAACACCGGCTTACACCCGCCAATTTATTTATCACTGTTTTAAATATACCGGTCGCTTAGCAAGCGTTTGCGTGAACTAACCAGCGTGTGAGTAAACACGAGCGCATCATTGAGGCATACTTACTGCTTTGTACCACCCACATGATGGCGAAGTTGGGAAAATATTTACTGTTAATACCTACCTGTTGGTACTATGTTGTACATTCAATCTAATCTCACTGATTATACCGCGGTGTCCCATTAAGCTAGCGTACGGATCTTTACCGAAAGATTCATATCGAAGTAATGTCTCCCATCGGAAGGGTGGTCTTGTCTCTTATTCGATTTGTGTTTATTGTAATTTTATCAATGATTCAATTAACTAAACTTAATTTATTGTTTAACAAAATACTAAACGACTTCTGCAACTACTGTCTACCTGATAGACTGTCAAATTTGATTTAATCGCAAATATTTTCAATACAGCCCATTACACATGATTCACCCCCACCATTTATTTTCGTCTGCCATCATTATACGCCACACACGAAAAATTTCACATTTTCAATTAAATTTACCACTAAAACTAATTAAATAGTTGTTAGAATGAGATGTGTGTTTGATTAGCATATTTTATTTTCCAATATTAACATAATGTTCACCATACTGTAATAAGCGAAGTTTTGCTAATTTAATTTTCTAACGGATAAATTGTGTTGACTTATAGTTGGAGTTGCGTTTTTAGAAATTGTGGTTTTCGAGGCGGTGCACAAATACAAAGGAAAATTCGAAGCATTTAAGATTTGAATATCTCTCTATTATTTAATTATTTCAAAAGACGGGAACTTGTTAAATGTTTCACAAAGATTTTGATTGTATGGAAAACTAAATTCGGGAATTTCATTTCTGATCAGTTAGGGAAAGTAGTTTCGAGTAATTTTACTGCGAGTTATTGCTTTAAAAAGTTTCATAACATTGGTAGGAATCGACGCTGCAAGCCAATTCAAACATCTGCTCATTTAAAATTTCGATTTTTTAAAATACTCCCATACCTAATATTCAGGTAATCGGAAGGTCTAAAAGCTTACGAGGGCAATAACTAACCTTAGTTGCTTATTTTTATTTTGGTAGAGGACGCAAACCAATTGAGGCCTGAACCTGCAAATTTTTGTGATTGGTCGTAATTCTAAATCATAAATGAGAAAAGTGGCACCTCGACTATCCTATGGTGCTCTCAGATTTTGAAAAATTCCTGACCAGTTTAATGTTAACACTATATTTGCGTATAGAAGTCATTTCCGCCAGAAAAATATGATATTTAAGCATATATCTACAGTAAACCAGGTTCATTGTTTTAAACCTATATATGTGTTTATTATCCTATTGAATTCTATGTTTTGAAATTTGATTATTTTCGAATAAAGTTTTTCACATGGTTCTTAAGGAGTAGCCTTAATTGTAGTGCTAAGATTGACTTGTTCATTGAGATCAGAGATGGAAGTGGACCAAAATTATCGCCTATTGCTTTTGTGCAGATTTGTTGAGAAAAGCGATATCGCAAAGAATACATTTTAAATTTCATAATAATTACCACTAATCTCTCAACAATATGAAAGCTTTCATCTATAAGTATGTTTTTTCATGCATTTGCCACATAACTGACTTTCTCCCACTTATCTTCTTCTTTGACACCCATTGCAATAGAATTACATTCGCAGTGCAGTATTAATAGAAAAATGCTATGATCCAAATCAGCCGAACTACTGATGTTAAAACGTTGGATAAAATTAGATTTGACATGTTTTTTCGAGATCCAATCGAATCTCTGATATCATGCATCAGTGAACCTTTACTCTTGATCTCACTATAAAGTTGAAGACAAAGACATTAGTGTGCATTTGTGTTTTATGTCTTTAGGCTTTTGTCGTAAAATTTAAATTAGATTGACAGGCATTAGTGCATTTCGCCTGGTTTTATAACATACATTTCTATGTTCATTTGCCTTCAATCAAATTGCGCCACAAATTAACTTTCTGGCAACAAAAATGAATGATAGTATCCGCTGACACATTATTAGTGATATTTCTTAAAGAAAGATCTAAAAACATTCAAAGATATGTTTTGCACTTAAAGATTTCCAAGCACTTTGTTATACAACCTCACAAAACTAAAAAATTTATCTTTCATAGAGATTTAAGGATCAGCAAAATCCAAGAATCAAAGGCTCCATTTCTAAAGTGATTTTTTTTCTTGCATGCTCAAGGTCTTGTGAAATGTGTTGACCTTAAACACATAGGGATTTCTTTAAAACTTTGTTGGTTTCTTGAAAACATTTTAAGCCCATATAATTCAAAATCTTAAACTAGCAAACCGCGCCGTTGTGAACAAATTGAGGCTCGTTTTGTGAGAACCACCAAGTATGGCGCAAGGTTGGCCTCAAAGCACTTGGGCGGCCTAGCTACATAAAAAGAGGCTTCCTGATTCTCAGAATATTTGATATGGAGAGAATTTGAAACTTCAATAATGTGAACGCGTTCATCAATAGACCTGTTAATGCCCCTGAATGTCAAATTTCGGAATATGCCTGTAGGAAATTTTAGAATATGTGTAAAAACGACTTGTTCTCTCAAATTGACATTAGCAGTTCACACTTTATGAAAGTTACAATTTTTTGTTTGTTTGTTTGAAATCTCTATATCACTTATAAAATACGCTTTGATATCATGTGATTAAGTGCCTATGAAACTAGGCACTGCATTTCCTATTCTACAACCGGTACCTTTCAAATAAGCTCAGCATGGGATTGTAAACGAAGCCAAGCATGACCCTGAACTGACATTGAATTGTCGTCTAAATCCCATGGTGGCGTTTTTATGCACCCGCTGAATTAATGTGTGAATTTACAAAAACAAACTCCACGCATATTGGCGTCACCTACATCGGAGGTGTTGTAAACGCACTCGAAGTTCTGTTATTATGTTTATCCAAAACGCGTCTTAACTATTTTTGTTTATTAAATATTTGACAGTCAACTTTTATTAATTTATTTTCATAAACAAGTCATTCACGGAAAATTATTTTAAAATTTGAGTGGAGACAGGATTTCTGAATTCCACAATTAATGACATTTCTTCTCCGGAGCTTTTAATTCCAATAAAACGCCTTCAGTCACATTTGACTTTCTCAATCAGCTTTATCAACATATTTCCTGGATCACATCCATGTTTGTTTTAATTCCATTCTTTTATTTTTCCATTTGTTTTCAATTAGAAAGAATTTTACAAATATTATTATTGTTTGTTATTATTCAAAGAATTAATTATCATGTTATATTAACAATGTTTACATTGCTTTACTGGTTATTTACATGATAGAAATAGAATCATTCTCCTGGCCACAAAATTTTAAGTAAGTGACCACTAAATCTTATCTGAAGAAATGGATTGCTTTTCCACTATTTAATGCCAGATGAAGTTGATTAACTGCTGTAAATTGACTATTCCATTTACTTTTGCCATATCCATATATCGATAGTTTTTTAATGAGTTTTGAGATAAACTCTAGTTTATAAAAATGTAATGCCGCCTAAAAGCATTTCAATTCCTTAAAGATCCCTCGTTTTTCAGTTTGTGATAAATTTGGTGTTACGTAGATTTTCAAGGTCACTTGAATAGATTAAAGCAAATGCATCCATGATTGAACCACACTCATAGGAGAAGCAACGACAGCTAGAACTTTGCAATTTAAATGAATTGACTGCAATGTACAAGTCTTGACAATATTGGCCTTATGAAAATCTTGAGGATTCTCACGTTTCAGTCCGGTTCTATCCGGTCCCGTCCTCACTCATTGCGGTTCTGTAAGCCCGAGTTTTTCCTAAATCATTTTATTAGTCTTTTGTATTCAGTACGAAGTATATGTATATGTACAATATTACATACATGTATACTGTCTGTTCAGTGTACAGAGCCCCAAATATATGTATATATATCTATATATAGTCTTGTTTGACTTTAATATTTCAATCGGCCCGAAATGGTCCGGGCTTTGAATATATCAATGCGGTGCTGTGAGTGCCCGAAAATTTCGGACCACTTCCAACTCTGGTATTAATGACTTGAGTATTTACATGCATATTTACTTTTCTGAATATGCAATAATCCTTAACATTTTCACCTTCAATTGCAAATTAATTGTGTTCAAACATTCGAATCAACACGGATTCTCGAAATACTGTTATCTGTTATGTTATTTTTAACATTTGATTTACCCTACTCAAAAAAATACATAGCAGTTATGTAAGTTTCAAATCTCTCCACAAATCTATAAATGTGTATAAACTTTGAAAGTTAGAATATTTGCGAAGAGCATACAGTCGTTTATTAGTGTTGTAAATTTAATTATATTTGTACTTTCTGTTATAAGTCTTTGAAATCGGAATGTAGCTTTGGAGTGGTGCAGTCGGGATGTTTACCCACACTTGACTGTCCCGGCGTCAGTCTTTCTGGTCTTAAATTGACACAAGTTCTGCTATGTGACTGATTTGTATATTTGCTTTTGTCCAACCCGAGGCTATTTGACACTACGGTGTGTTTGGTTTTACTGCAGTACTTAAACATCATTTTATCCCACACAAAAATTACCAACGCTTTGTCGTTTATTGACGTTGTTCAACTAATGGCGAAATTCTTTTACCTCCCTGTGTTTTCTAGTGCTTTTATTTGTGTTTATAACGTTTAGCCTACTGTGACAATTAGAATTGTAAAGAATGAATTTAAAATTTAAATAAAAGAAAAAATGCACTTAATGTTTTTTAATATCAGGTACTAAATTATATACTCGTTGCATTGGGGAAAGGGTTTTCGCAATATTATTTATCAATACAAATGTCTAAAGTCGTATTTAAATTAGCTGTTTACTGAAAAGCTTTTGTGAGTTTACCGCTTCCCCTCTTTACGTTTGCATTAACGAAAATATGTTGCCGACACATCTTGTGGAAAGTTAGTAAAACTTTAATTAACTAGGCTGGAGATTTTGTTAATCAAATTAAAAATACATACCACGATATTATTATTCAATTCTCATAGCTTTCTGTGTCCCCGGGGACATTAATTACACATTATTTTCCTTTTACAAGGTCGTAACGTACCTCAAGTTTGAATTTAATTGGTTTTTATGACGATGTTATTAATTAAGACGTCAAAATACGTACTGAAATTCGTTAACAGCGGTTTGTCTTTTTGCGCTTAGTACACTAGCAAACAATAGTTAATTCTCCCGCCTGCTTTTCAAATCAAATCAGAAAACTTTTGTTTATCTAAATGACTTAACAATAAAAGTTGTTTTATTGAGTGGCTGGTGTCACAAACACAAAGTTTATAAGGTGGGCTCCAGGAATAACTACATCCGAGCAGAAATCTAAATTAGACACAGTTGTCGGGCATTCTATTAGTTACCACTTGGAGCCCTCTACGGGCTTGGGGCCCAAACCGTCCTAGTAAGGCAGTCACCTGAGTAATGCCTATATCTTAGAAGACGCGTCACTATACGGAGTCCCGAACCTACACATGACGTTAAGTAATAGGATAGACGAAGGTGCTGCCATGTATAATTTGTTCACATAGGGTGGTGGCAGTCGTTAAGCCGGTTTAGTTTTGGTGTACTCAACAGAGATCAGCACTCGGTTTGCTAGAGGTCACCAGAGGATTGCCACTGTTAAACGTGCCTTGTTAAACGTTCAATCTTGTGATTCTTTTTTGATTAATTCAGTCAACGAGGATTCCTTGATTTCAGCGAAATATTTTATGTTGTATTCGATTCACAGCAACCGATATCTATATAAAAAACTAATTCTAATCCTGTAACCCCAAGCGAAATATTATTGAATAGCATAATCTATAAGCTATTTCTGAGAAATTGTTCATGATTTAGCCAAATTTACCACAATGCAGGTTCAATTTATGCACATATATGTACTTATTTCATCCCAATTTGATCTTCTATATTTTTTATTTAAATGACACAGATGCTGGTAGGTTATTAGTGCGAGTTTTCTCATTAATGATTTTACTTATATGGCATGGCGTCGTTATTAGTCTTTTCGCATTTAATTTAATTAGTGGCGGCATTACAAAGCCATTCCAGGAAAAATGAAAAATTAATAACCTTTAGCATTATGCGCGCTTAAATAATGTACTTTCAAATTATTTCTTGCTTAGAAGTATGTCTAGACATACGATTGAACTCAAATTCTTGCTGAAACCCTGGTCGGTGCAAATTGATTTAACCCTTACTTGCATAGAACTTTTTATTTCAAGCCAGAACCATAAAATTGGAAATATACATGTATTTTAAGATTATTAGACACAAACCATCCCAGTGCCCTCTGATGGTCATATACTATGTTAGAACTGGTAACGTTTGTGTCCAGGATGATATAACCAGTACAGATGAAAGTGTTTTGGAGATTCATAGGCCTAAGCACTGGCAACATATGTAACCGGAATACAAGAGAGTGTTAAAATTTCATGATATACTGAGAAATGAATGTTATTTCGTTCCAATGCCAATACAACCTCAAATACATATAAAACAGTGGCCCAATTTAATGAACCACCGCAGAACATCTTTAATTGATATCAGATAGAGAGATCGCTTGGTGTCGATAAATATGGAGATTTCTATGATGGACTATTTATGAAGGTATGTATGGGATACCTGCTGCCTTTTATAAATGTTATCAAATCCTAATTGTTTTCGTAAAATACAAACGCTACAAACCTTCTATACAAAAATCAAGTCACCTCAGATCAAAGCACTACCGCCTTTAAGGCATTACGCATCCGTTCCCAAAATTATTTGAAACATTTCTGCTTGCTTAAATACATAATTGTATTAACGTCAGCCACATTCTACTAAGAAGTTCAACTCTAATGATGCAGTATTGTCAATTACAGGGAAATCCAAACCTAATTTAATGAAAATTTTCGGCCTTTCTTAATATAATAGGACTTTGAAATGTTACAATGAACATTCTGAGTTTTTTAAATGCACAGAGTTAGAAATTTAGAGAATATATTCCGCCCACTTCAAAACGAATTTAGGAGTACTTCCAGACTCTGCACTAGGACCAATATTATTTACTCTTTATGCGAGGGATTTTTCTAATGCAATATATATATATATATAACTTCTTTGAAGTAACTAGTCTGTCAATTAAAGATTTTGAAGATCTTATTTTATAATTTAATGAATATAATGTAATGATTATTTCTAAGAATATATGCAATTTATTATTTCTCCTCAAAGAGCATTAACAAGATTTCTTAAAATGTATAAATTTAATAATCGTGGTAATGTAATTAAATCTATTAATTATCTTGGAATGGTGATGATAGGCAGTGGGTTGAAATTGGAGGAATCTTACGATATAAAATATTTCTTTCATCTTAGACTAAAACGGATTTCCTACATAAACATTTACAGATCTGCACAAAAGTATTGAGACACCAATTAAATTTTTACATTTTGGTTATTTTCTCAACATTAGATTGCAATCAGATAATGAAATTCGAATGTTTTCTTTAGGAATACAATAGAGTACATCATTGTAATTATTAGGAAAAATTATGTATTTATTCATTATTTAATCGAACAAAAACTGGGAGCAGCCAAAAATAACATTGGACAAAATAATTGGGACAGTGCCTTAAAAATTAAACAATAAAAATTATGTAATAAACATAACAAAAAAGTGTTCAAAAATATAAAGCAATTGTTTATTACTAAAATTCTAAGTTCATTAATATCGGGTAGCTCATCCATTCTGACGAATCACCTCATTAACTCGATTGGGATTAGATGAAAAAGGTTTTTCCAAAAATTCACCAGGAATATCATAAAATTCTTTTTCGGTCGCCTTCCAAAGTTTCTCCATATTCGAAGGTTGACGCTTTGCCACTCTTGTTTTGAATTCTGTCCAAACATGCTCAATTATATTGAGATCAGAAATTTGCGCAGGCCTAATTCGGGAGTAGTGCTATCCCAGTTTCTTCGAAAAATTGATTGGTAAATCATGATCTATGGGAGGGTGCGCCATCTTGGTGAAATAAAATCCTGTCCTGGAGTATTGGCAACAAATTTTCACACAAGATTGACACATCATTAGTCGATGCATGTTTCCATCAACTGTAACAATCTTGCGCATACCACTGGAAGAAAAACACAATACCTTTATCCAATTACCACATCTTTTAAACGTTTGGGTTGTGTATTTGCGGTGAACTTTCTTTGGTGGCCCAGAGGGCCTTCTGATGTACTCTCGGCGCCTATGATGGAGCTCTACTTTGCTTCATCAGGGAATATGAACCTACTCCAATCCTGTGCTGTATTGTTTTTTACTTCATGCACCCATCGGAGCCGATTTTTACGTTGCATTTCTGTAATGTATGGTTTTTTGATGGCGATTCTACCCATAAGTTTATATCGTACTAGAATTCTTCTTACAGTATGGTTGCAGGTGTTCACCTGCGCACCACTCACGCCGGGGATCGCTCTTTGATAAAGAAAATAATACCTTATCATCTCTATAGGTAGATTTTCTAGGCCGCCCTATTTTTTTAAGCACCAAAATTGTTGCGTCTCTCTTAAATTTTGATATAATGCGCCCAACAGTACGTTTTGGAACATCGGTTATCCGACTAATGACGGTTAAGCTTAACGCCTCCTTTTGTTTCGAAATGATTAATTTTCTGATCGATTCAGGAGTGTAACCAGGCATTACTTTAGAGGTTAGTGAAATGAATGTAATTGCCAAAAAGAACACTGAAAATAAGTTTGAAAAGTACTCCGAAATTGAAGTAAACAATTTTAAAGTGCTGTCTCAACACTTTTGTCCAACCCTGAGAAAGTTCTGGTTGCAGCACATCAAAAGAAAAAACTTCAAATCATAATTGCATTGTTTTCAAATTGTTTTCTAGAAGTGTCATGGGATTGTTTTTTATTATCTAACATCACTGATTGATTATGGTAAACAACCAATTCCCTAAATAAGTTTAATCATTAAAATGATCATTGTCTCAATACTTTTGTCCAGATCTGTATTGCACTAATTTGTGTTAGAGTCAATTTAATTTTTTTCCTTTACATTTCAAAAAATCGCTGCTCGCAGTAGGTCATCCTCAGCCAATTCTCCAGATGGGAATTAAGGACACTAAATTTTATTGATAAATTTCAACCAATTCTTAGATTGTTTCGACTTACAAGCTTATAAATGGCAATGATTCTTTAAATTTTTACAAAAATATATTCAATTCGATAAAAGTCAGATTTCACTTACATTCAGAAATTGCACATTATGACGTAATCTGTTTGTTATACATAAATTAAACCTTATTATAAGCATTTATATTTAAACGGTTAACTCACGGATTAATAAAAGTACCGAAAATCGAAAACAAAATATAATAGAGAAGTATCTCCACAAAGCTTGGGCAGTCTATTTACAGATTAAAAATAGATAAGTTCCGTTGTTGTTTCAATGGAAACTAGTATCTCCACAAAGCTTGGGCAGTCTATTTACAAAGCAAAAATAGATAAGTTTCGTTGTTGTTTCAATGGAAACTAGATTTTATTTTGTGAACATTAAGTATGCAACCAGTTTAAACGTGTTTCATTAGGGAAATACTTGCACGTACTTTCAAGCACGGAAATAATTTTTAGCGCAATTCCCCACCATTAAATGGGAGCAATATTCATCCATTGATGTATTGCTATCCAAAGATTTTCAAGTTCTTAATTGGATTGAAGAAAATTGTTCAAAAATATGGAAGAATGGTTTACACTTTTTAAAGAATGCCAAGAAGTTTAGAAAATAATGAACAATTATTTTTGAAAAAACAGGCTTTACTGAACTGAATGCATCTAATCAGTTACATACACGAGCGCAATACATCTCTAATAAGTGCTGCTAACTAATCGTAACTATATATTTTGTAGAATGTATATATATATATATATATATATATATATATATATATATATATATAATAGAAATGGTATTCTTAAATTATTTTTGCTCTCACATTTCATCTTTAATTAAGAGATTAAAATGAATCAATTTCAACAAAATAGACAAAAATATGATTAAATAAATATTGTATAAATTAATTGACGATATATTTTAGCTGTCAAGAATGTGTTCTACCAGTAAGACAAACATCGTTCGGATTTTTAATAACTTCCCCAACGAAAGTAACACTCAGCTGGTAGGCGAAGTGGTTAAGCTTACAAATAACTTTCAGCAGATTCGAACAATGCTGAGAAATTTCAACACGAGTGCTCACATATTCCGTGATCTTCCTCCAACAATATGTGGACAGCTTTCCGATACCAACGAGCCCAATTGCTGGAATGGCCTCCAAACTGTACGGTAAGATTTAAATTTATCTCAGTTTAATCATATCTTAAAAATTGAATGTAATAGTCGTTTGAAACCTGTTTCATTGAAACTAAAATGCTATATTGAAGCACTGAATCGATAAGGTTGTGTAAGTTATTATTTATGTACCATACGTGCACACCACTTGTTTTCCTAAAGCCCAGTAGTTTCTCTTATTATATATTTAAAGAAGGCCAGCTACTGCTACACTGGTTGTCGAATTATTTCGTACCATTCTTAATCATGTGTTTGTTGAAAATTGATAAAAATGGTGTCAAACGTTTCGTACCCCTGCACTAATAGTCTCATAGTGAAAAACCAAAGCAAGTAGGGAAGTTTATTTCCTTTTTTCTGCAAACCTAAAGATATTCTGCTTGGAGATTCAAGTCTATAACGGCCCGATCGATTCTCTGTCCAAGTTCTCCCAGAGTTTTTGGCTGTGGTCCGTCGTACACTTTTTGGAGATCATGGACCACACGTTTTCCATTATGTTGAGGTTAGGGCTGCGGCTGGACCACTCAAAAACTGATACCCCTCCTCCTCCAAAAATTTCATTGATGAAGCGTACACATGAACCCTGCAATTGTCCTGCTGGAACACGAAATCGTCCCCCATCATGTCGAATAGCAAGGGCATCGCAAAGGAGGATAACAGTTGTTGCTAAACTGCGGAATTTATGTTCCCTTTCACCCTTGTGGCAGAAATAATTCCGCTTGGAAAAACATGCTCCAATTATGATTCCATCCCCACCGCCTTGTCACCGATTTCGCTTCGGAACTTCATTCTTGGCTTGAAATGAGTCCCAAATATCTTCTCCATCCAGGTTGAATTTCTTCTCGTCAGAAAAAAACCACTTTTCCCCAATCCACACGGGTCGCGATCCAGTGAGTGCAAATATTCACCCTCTCTTTCTTGTGGTTTTGCAGTAGAATTAATTGCTTTGGGGAATATTTGTATTTGAGGACCATCTTCTTCAAGACCCGGCAAACGGTGCTCCGAGAGGTAGTCAAAAGACAGTTGCCGATAATTTTTCGCGAATTTACCATCTGTCCCGATTCCTTCAGGTGGGATATTTCGGTCTTAATCGAGTATTTTTCTCGTTTTGAGAGGGCGGATAAATGTTATTGTAGCGTGATGTACGCCCAAGTACGTTACTAAACCTCCAATAATGATAATCGACAAATACTTTGAAGGAAACCAATCGATTTTCGATCCCTCAGAGAAACCCATTAGGTGCTTACGATTCTTCGAATTGAGTTCATATTTTATATAATTGTATAAAATAAACAATTTCGAAATTATGAGATTATAAAGATTTAGGGTTGGAATGTGTGAATAGCTGTAGCACAGGAGATAATTGCTTTCTATTTAGTAGCCACTCTTCAAGCAACACACCTTCATTACGAGAATCAGAACCCGATGCAGTACTTAACTACATTGCCATAAGTGTTCCAGAGATAATGGCTGGACCCATTAAGGTAACCAATTTCATAAGTTTCAGGAAGTTTCTTCATCATTCATCATTTTAGAGCATTGAATGGGGTGTGGCTCTTCACCATAAATTCGAAATAAAAGATTTTCATGAAAAGTTTAAATCACGTGCTGTTACTATTCTGAAGGGTGAGTGATTTGCTTAATAAATATTTATTATGTTCATTGAGAATTTAAGTTCATGATCCACATAATTGGAGCTATCTAGATTGTT
The DNA here is from genome assembly GCA_900660155.1 of Hofstenia miamia. Classification (NCBI taxonomy): domain Eukaryota; kingdom Metazoa; phylum Xenacoelomorpha; order Acoela; family Hofsteniidae; genus Hofstenia; species Hofstenia miamia. Next base: position 198,045 of record CABFPE010000223.1, on the reverse strand, counting down.
GGTACATTTTTCAGCATAAAACAAACTTAAATTTGATGTTTAAAATATATCTTTAAAAACGTGTTTTAGTTTTTAAGATATTTTCTAAAACCGGCGCTTATATTATTCATTGAGTTCTTAAAAGAAATTTTCTAGCAGATTTCTATAAGTTTTTTGCAGTTCAACTGGGATAGGACTTCTCTGAAATTTACTTCTCGAAAATGCAAAATAGGAATCTTTTAAAATCAAATAAAAATGCAATCTATATTCAATTTGATGTGGGAAACATAAAAAATGAATAGCAATGAAATAGTTGCTTTTTAAGAATAATCTTAAAGCTAGTCACGATATTAAATTTTAGCTTGATTAATAAAAATAAGGATAGCAGAAATTGTGACCAACCATTTTATATTTCATCATGTTAGTGATTCTTAAACAAAATTTGTATCGCAAGTGCCATACATAATTTATTATGTAAAATATGATTTTTTTCAAATTGCAATCCTGCAAAAATATTATTAAACAACATCTTTCAATTATCAAAATTTAATCTTTCTAATGTTACAACAGACCAAAATTGCAAAACTTAGTGATAAAATATTTTTTCAATTCTTTTTTTCATAAAATCCTTAATTATAGTAGTATGTATTCTCTGAAAACGTTTTGTTGAAAAATATTCATGTTGAAAAAAAATCTGTTTTTCACATATATTGGTCTGTCGTTAATAATTTGAATTACAACGGACCAATAACCTGTGAAAATTTTTACAACAGACGAGCATATGTATATATATTTTATTTCAAAATATAATAAATATATATATATATATATATATATATATATATATGCAGTAGAGCACTTTTAATATGGTATGATCAGACCATGGTTTACCAGCATTAAATTCATCCTAGCGTTGGCCTTGAATTGCAGAATCATCACAACTTTCACATAAATGCAGAATTATTTGGCTCGCATAAAACTACGCTGTAATTATATATAAAGACGTTCTTATGTGGATTCTAACACTTAAAGTATTTAGAAAAACCGCGAAGTCACAAAGAAAACAAAAGTACATCACGATCCACTAAAGTAGCCAAGCAGAAGAACCCCATCAAAGAATTTCATTACACTAACGTCAATGAGTTCCTAGCAACCCCTTCAAGTTCATGTAGATGGAAAGCGTCACTTTATGTTACGTTTTTATTTGTACCTATCATCATGACGTGTCTTTAATCCATTTCATTCTCAGCCTAAATCGTATATTCACAGGTGATTAGCAGACGCAAATTCTATCGACTTCCTTTAAAATTACTAATTATGGAAGTGTATTTGCCAAGTTTTTTAAAATCATTTCTAAACAAGAGTGAAGCGCAATTTCGAATTATAACGCACTTTCATTAATCTAAATTATTAAAGATGATTTCTGTATGCCAAATATACTTTTTCAGTTAAAATTGTCTCCAATCACAAAATGGAAGCGTATTGTATTTCCAATGAAATCTCTCATTTTTTGTCGCTTCCAAGTTTACATTCTTGAGTGGATTTTTCGAGTGATAGAATTCGCGGAGCTGGACTCAAATTCTTGAGTGTTCATCATGATACTGTGTGACTTTGATTTATTAATGGTGCTACCAGAGATTAGTTTAGATTTCAAATTTTTATTGTTCAATTTTGATATTTCACGTTTTTGTAAAATTCATTTTGTTTTATTTCATGCATAATTTTCAATTGTTAGTTATTTTGATTAGGTGTATCCAAAACTTAGTGTTTCAGTTTACTTCAATTATGCGAATACAAACTTCGCTATCATGTAATATACACATATAATTATCAAAAACGCTTTGACACATCTAACAAAATAGTATACACTTTTTGCTATTAGAAAGCAAATTTATGGTTGGATGATAACAACATTAGCAAAGTAATAAGATATTTTGATATAATCCAAATTTATATTAAAACCTCTAACGGAAAACCATGTTTCCTGGAAGAAAAAGAAATGTTGCAAAATATAAGCTTAGGAGTTACAAAGTAGCTATTTGCGACAGATTAATACCGAACAAATTTTGATGCTTTTGAACTTGTCTCAATTAAAAAGGGTATTAAATGAAATATTTGCGATTAGCCTTACCCTGATTTCACGGATTTCGTGGTTCAATGCAAAATTATGTTTTCATATTTGCCTCAAACCTTAGATCCCTATGAATGTCTTACCAAATAGATTAATTCTCAATTGTCTATCCCTCTTCTAGTGTCACACATTAAATTTTTCAACGATTTTGTTAAATCTACTGCAAACTATGATATATCCTTTACAGTCTTGAATGTACAGAGCAGTTTTTCTCAAACTATAGTATTACTACATTAAAAAGCACTCAAACGTTCCATTTTTAACATGAAATAACAGCAATTTAACGTGAATTTCTGAACTTAATTTTCGCTTCGTTTTATAAAAGAAGCTTTCTAACAGACTTGTCAACGGGCAGACACTTTTAAGCTCGGCCCGGCTCGTTTTACTTTTAAGTATTTTCGGCTCGGCTCACCACATAGAACCGTTCAATGTGGCTTGTTTCAGCTTGATATTTTTTCAAAAAAATATTGCATTCTCAGAAATTTTTGAATAGCTCTTCCTAATTATTTAATAAACATTTTTTAAAATATGATTATAAAAAAGGTATATTGAATAAAAAAATAAGAAAGTTCTGCATAAGAAAATTAAAAAGCAGAACTATAAATTTTGCTCAGCTTAATAAAGGCTCGTTGTATATCAAATGCTCTGCTCAAGTGCGGCTTGTTGACAAGTCTGCTTTCTACCCAATATATTATCATCAAATTACTCCATTTAAATATCTAGATACAAAAATAATTTCCAATGTTTAACTGTATCGTCAAGCAACCAAAATATTATCAACTATCGCATAAGTCCAAATTTATCAAATGCTTAGAAAACCAGTGTGAAAATTTACAATTGAATAATTAAGACTCCTACATCAAAACATTTAACTTTCGAAAGCATGAGGTCAAAACTAGTTATTTCGAGTAATAATTTAAAAAAAATGATAATGTAACGTTTAATGAAAAAGAATGTAAAAATATTATTCAACATGTCGAGAAAAATATTTATAATTTGGGAACGAAAGGGCAGTGTAGAACCTTTGTAACTTTGTGGGAAAGTTTGATTTCATTTTTAAGATGTCAATATTTTTGCTTAATGCACTCACCTTATGTAATAGTCTTCAAAAAGAGGACAATTCGATGTCTTAACTGGTCTTTTTAACCATTAATTTCCCGTCTTTAGTCGTTTCATGTTCTAAGTCGCAGTGCTCGTGACCATTTTCTATAGAACATTTCTTGCTCATGCGGTGCTCGTGCCAACTTTAAAATAATAATATTTATTTTTGAAATCCTCTGTATATATAATCACTATACAAATAAAGTGTTAAGCACTTATTAAGATTGTAAAAAATTGTTTTTTTTTCTGGTTCAATGACTAGCTTGGTTATTGAAATTGATTGAGTTATTTAGTAATTTAAATAGTTGGTTTTTCTTATTAGAAATAAATTTTTACATTTCTTTTAAAGAATAATTAATTTTTCTTCTTTAAATTGAGGTGGTAGTTCATTTCATAAGTCAATACAAAAATGATTAAACGAGTTCATCATGGTTTTCTTAAATTTAAGTTTTCTATAAGAATTTGTTTTTATATTTATTTTAGCTATTATTTTGCATCTTGCCTTCAATTTGAAATTTACTTTTTGAGATCTTAGTTTTTGTAAATATTCTAATGAAAATAAGTAGTTAGCTTCTTTGATTGTATCTTGCATTCTTCTTTTACAGATGGTATTGATGCTCCAATTGAACATTCTTCCAAACTTGATCTTCATTCTTTTATTATATTATAGATTACATAGATTTTATTAGAGTAATTTTCCAATTTATAGATATAAATTTTTGAATTTTAGATAGTAACTCTTAATAATAATTTCCACAAAAATTTTATAGTTTTTCCATATGATTCCATTAATTTCCGTATCTTTTCCATAACTCTTAAAACTATCGGTTAGGGTTCTTCTCAAACAGAATTTTACTTTACACATCCAATCCCATGCAATTTTCTTTCCCACAAATCCCATTTGTTCCAAAGAATAACTTCTATTTTGAATTAAATTGGAAAAACTATGAGTAATATTCTGGAATCCATTGTTTCATGTTGTTCATTTTTGAGCTAAATGCAGTCCACTGAAATACTCACTCCCAGCCCCATTTGACTGAAATCAGTATATCTCACTGAGTGACCTCATATAACGCTTTAGTGGCTTTTCATATTTACTATAATCTGAACAGAAGTTATAATTCAGTTCAGACGCGTGCAATAATTAGCATCGTTTAAACATAATAAAATTTCGTAATGCTTTTGATGCTTACCTTAGGCGAGATTATTTCAATTTCATATCTAGAAATTATTTCAGTTCCAGTCCTATTCGAAATAAGAAATTCGAAAAATCGAATAAATACATGAACATTAGGTATTCAAAATTTTCAAAAAAAACTTGTTGAACTGTTCTACAACCTCAGCCGCAGCAATAAGCTTAATAACATTTTTCAACATTTAATTAAAATATGCTCACCTATAGACCTCCCCATGCCCCAAGATTTTCAAATTGCTCAATAGGTTTGGAGGAAATTTTTTGTAAATGTGAGAAAACTATTTGTCCTTTAAAGCTATTTAAGGTTAAATAAATTTAGGGTGTTTTAAACATTTTAAATAGCGTTGTGAATGTCTTTTTATGAAATTGCATTTCCATAAATTTCCATTAAATTTCCATTCTATAGAATGATTTTTATTTCCTTTCCATTTCTATTTCCATAATATGGATTCGGACTAGAATATAAATGTCAATTTCTATAGCCAAGCCTGTGCTTACTACATATAGTATGCAATTATAATAACAAGAGGCAAAAATATGCATTGATTTTTTAAATCTTTTAACTTACACCTAAAATTGTTTTATTTTAGTATCCGTTCTGTGCTTGAATATGTTTTTAAAATTTATTGCAGTTTCGTGCTCGTTCCCCAATGAATTCTTTCATGCCGTGCTCGTGCAAGAACCTAGCCCTAAACCTGACTTGTAATTTATAATACATTATTACAAAACAAACTAGACGATAAGAACAATAATTTAGAAATACATACAAATATCGCTTTTGTCACATATCAATTTGTTCGTATTACAGGCAAAAACCCTGCCCATTGAAATTGTGGAAAATGTGACGAGAAAATTCCAAATTAGTGCCAAATGAAAATCGATAAAAATTTTTAGAAATTCCTAAGAGTTTATCAAAAATGTGTATCGAATAGATCTAATATCCACAGGATTTTTACCACAGTATATGCATACGGCTGTGAACAGCTACCGAAAAGAGCGGCACTGATTCAGTATATGTCCCAAACACTAACCGCCAACAAATAGCAGTATTTTTTACAATTAAGCAAGTCAATAAAAATAGTAGTTTCACATNCCATTATAGTCATGCAAATATTCAACCAAGATGTTTAAGGAAAGTAAGAACGAAAAACTCTATGAAGCAAACAATGATAATAAAAATATTTGTCCAGTATATTTAGAATTTCCGTATTTAAGCAACCAAGTTAAAATGTCGAAAGAAAAAATCAAAATGTTGAACACCCAAATATAATTCACCTAAATTGCCAAAGAAACAGAAATTAAAAAAGAAACAGAAATTAAAAAAATACTTAAATTCCCAAACACTGGAAAATCATAATGCTTATAAATCTGCACGAAATTTATGTAACATTTCTATAAGAAAAGCAAGTAATAATTATTCCCGTTTTCAGTATCAAAGCTTTTCTTCCCAAAAAAATAAATGGGAATTTGTTAACAATTTGCTAAATAGAAAAAACATGCGAACCGAAGAAATAGAAAGAATATACTATAAAGATAAATCCATTATAAATAAGAAAGAAATCTACAATGCTTTC
>CABFPE010000223.1:128753-139678 GCA_900660155.1 Hofstenia miamia | reverse complement strand
CTAATTTTATTTCAACCTAAAAAACGGGAGGAGCATAATGAATGTCTGTTATGAATTACTAAAGTAAATTATTTTTCCCTACACCTATGCAGCTAATATTAAGTCACTTATGTGTTCTGTGGTTCAGTCAGTGAAAGGAGTTTCGAACACAGGCTATTGCCCTGCTAATTGTTCCTAAGTTGAATAGAAAACGCTTCCTTACTTTTAGGTAGGCTTATTTTTAGAAATTTCTTTACACATTAGCCCTTAATAACTTTAACCAGAAAATTTAGGCCCAATCATTACCCGGCCTGAATCCAACTCAACCCACTCAATTTCAACTCGGCATACTTCTATAACACTTGTTAGGACATTTTCACGATTTTGCGGCTTTCTAGTACAAAGTTAGGTATGTTAGAAACTTCTAATAAAATCTGCACCCTGAAATTGAAAATTCTAAATGAAGTCTTTCAAGAGTATATGATACTAATATACAATTTCAAAACGTTGTTTATGAAATTACATAGCATTAACTACAACTGTTGTGTAATAGTCGATTGTTTTCAATTTAAGCAATTTACAAAGCGCAGCTAAAAGGTACTTTGAAGCAGCACAGGGAATAACCCTCAGTACTGAATTTTCTTCTGTTAAGGCGGCCTTAGGGTATTTTTGTAATCACACCTGACCGTAAGAGGTTCATGAGCATCCATACCCAAGAAGGCCCACCCAAGTACCCGTAAGCTCAATTTCAACAACTAATGAATAAATAACAAATTACAAAATTATGCAAAACCAGTGTCTATGTCGTTGGTCATCTAACACAATTGTTCGTTTAGCTGTGATGATTTTGGTAGCAGCTAAAATATTATACTAGAATTGATATTTAAGTAACCTATTTTATGCTCATGCGCGCTTTCAGGGGCTATGGTCGTCTCCTTCGCAAATGATCTAAGCATAATAAATTCAAAGAAGAAAAAATTTCGGCGTTTTCATCGTAAACAGAGGAAAAGTAGTTGTTAAATAAATTGCTAGTATCTATTGGATCTTCAGGGATAATTTCTTCCAAATATATTGGCAGTAGAATGGGTGATTGATTCAGAGATTGTAAAAATTTAAAACAGTTATTGATATTTTTTGTAGAACACAGACTTTCAATGAATAAACTTTATCTAATTCAGCAGATATAAATACATCGTTACATAATTGATAATAGATTTCATTTGGTTTTAGTAGTTTTTTATATAAAAAATTGCATCCATTAAATAAATGAATTGTGTGAGATGTAAAATATGAAGGAAAATGATTTTGTTTATTTCTCTTCTTAGGAACATGTACTTTTAAATAATTCATTGTACCAGAAATTTGTGTATATATGCTGTATCTTTTGACATCTCATTAAACGAAAACAATGAACATTGGTAAAATGCTTTTAGGTTTTTATGATCTATCAAATTAAACGAAAATTTTGATTTACTAATTCATTTATCAACATCGGCGAACTTCATATCATTTATATTAGGAAAGGAAATATTAGTATTCATGAATATAATACAATGATCAGAGCAGCTTAGCATAAGAGATATGAAACAATTTTTATCATTTGTAAATATTAAATCAAGAGTATTTCCATTTATATGTGTTGGAAAGTAAACAATTTGATTTAAATGTAGTGATACTAAAAAGTCAAAAAGTATTTGATCATATTCATTAGGGGAAATATCACTTGAAATATCAAGTAATGGAAAATTGAAATCACCCATTAGTAGTATAACAATAGTTCCTTCCCGTGTCACTTTTTTGTGATTAGTCGAGAGGGTTGGCCTTTGACCTGAGACGTCGTGGATATTGCCGGGGGTGTTTTACTAACGTCATGGAAGTCATGTACTTTTACTAGTTTTTGTGTTATTTATGTGGTCTAATTTAGTTTGCATTTCTTACTTTCCCACATTACCTTACATTTTTTTTAGTTTTACTTTCCCACATTACCTTACATTTTTTTTAGTTTTACTTTCCCACATTACCTTACATTTTTTTAGTTTTACTTTCCCACATTAACTTACATTATATGTATTACTTTCCCACATTAACTTACTTTACATGTATTACTTTCCCACATTAACTTACTTTGCATGTATTACTTTCACACATTAACTTACTTTACATGTATTACTTTCCCACATTACATACTTGTTTAAAAAGTGGAATCGAAAAATATTTCCAAATAAAAATAAATATTAATAATAATATTTAATAAACGTACGTGGTAAAACCCACATACATGTTTAAGACAAGACAAAAATGTAATTTATTCTACACTTTGCTTATAATGACCATATATATCATACTTTTAAATTTGTCTATTGTGTTAGTTTATCATTATTGTTGAGATGACAATGCTTTAAGAAACAAATGCAATGTGTATTTACACATTTCACACTATCTCATCTAAATTAATGGTTAATAAACAAATTGTTATTAAAAATGAGATGAAATTTACAATAAAAAACCCATGACAATTACTCATTTAAACAAATTCAATTAAAAATTATAAAACAAACGATGTTTCTATTTATGATAAATTCTATAATAAATTTGGCATCAGACTGCAAATTCGCAGCAATTTATTAAAATAAAATTACGTTTTAAAATAAATATCTGTAAAACTAACTAGAGATCATATTGCAAAGAATCAAAACAATATCTGAGATTGAATTATAAAAATAGCTTACCAAAAAGTTTGAAATCTTTCAGAGTAGTTGCCTATGTGAAATTCCATTATGCCAGCTGTGTATATTCATATGCATAGAAAGTTGTATGCTTCATAGACAATGTCAATATAGTTTATCTATGGCCATTGTTATGCTGTACGTGGTGAAAGTTGCATGCTTTCATAGACAATGTCAACATAAATTTTATCTATGGCCATTGTTCAACTGTCAAATGTATCTATTCATAGAGATTGATATATACCAAACATGAAATCACTTTACAATTAATTAAATTATTTTCAAATCATATAAAACTAGAATTTTTCACAATTTGAATTATTACTACGTCATAGTGTGTTGACTGATTAAACAAGTTGGTCTATATATTCGCGAAATTATCAGATAAAATCATTATTTTTCTTCTACGCAAATTCTTATGTCTGTTGAAACATTAGTATCTGGTTTGCTTGGCAATCTGTTTGACGAGCTATGTACAACTTCACCACCAGCCTCCAACTATAATCCGTTAACACAAGAGATGATGATCACACTGCCTGTAAAAGAAAAACGCAAAGCTCCCCACAAGCAAAAACGTCCTGCACTTAATAATAATGTCGTTGTCTTACCCAACAAAAAGGCACAAGAAGAAGGTGATGATATCTTACAATGCTTACATGATGTCAATCATAGGTGTAAACCGGTCGGAAAATGGTCGACCCGACCCGACCAGTACCGGTGCCAACTTAAACCGGTTGACCGGCCGGTCTGACCGGCAGAACTTTTTTCAAAGTCTAATTAAATATTTACATGAAAAATGCTATATATATATATATATATCTGAATAGCATCAATAAATTAACACAACTATGGACTCCTAGATTATTACAATATAATAATCTAGGAGTGCATGACACAACACGTATACACAAAAGTACATAAATTAAAAAAACAAATCTCCACACTTTGATTGAATTAGTATAGTACTACTTTAATAACGAGTTATCGTATTGTCATCATTATACAGTTTGTATTCTAGCAATGATCTACCAGAAATATATTTTTGCTTAGGGAAGATTATTAAATGCTTTTTAAGGGATTATATTTTTTAATGTCAGTAGGGTATTCAATATTACGAGCTGTTTTGGAAAGAGAATCGACCTAGAAATGTTTAAATTTAAAGAATGAGGTAACTTCAATTTTCAGAAAATTCCTCTATCAAAACTTAGTCAATCAAATTGTAAGTCGACGTTGCAATTTAGGTTTTCTACCTTAGAAGAATTAAAAGTAATCGTACGAAATTTAGACGTTAATAAATCTTCAGACTCGACTCATTTACCTTTCTTTATATTTAAGAATCTTTTTTATCTATTTATAATATATATATATATATATATATATATTTTTATATTATATTATATATTATTTATATTATATAATATAAATATATTATTTGCACTTAATCAATGCAGCGTTGAAAATGAATTTCCAGAGATAATGAAAAAATCAGATGTAACATTTTTATATAGAAATTGAGACCCCTTTAGTGCTAAAAATTATAGGTCAATCTGAATAACGCTGAACCTTTTACTAAATTATTTGAAAACATACTGCACATACAAATCGACCAATTCCTTTACAACTGATGCATTTATGTCAATTACTGAAAAAATATCCTCTAGGAAGTCTAAATTTTTATCCAGTTGCATAGAATTTTGAAATTTTTTGGCGATTAAACATGATGAAATTACGGATTTCATCAAAATTCAATCAAGAGAAGCTAAATTTTTTTCATTCACTCAGTCGTTATTTGACCGGTTTTAGACCGGTTCAAACCGGCCGATCATAAAATACTGACCCGGCCCGACCTGCACAATTCTGACCGGTGCTGGTCATGCCGGTTGACCCGACCGGCTTACACCTATGAGCAATGCTGCCCATCCTAGTAAAAAAACAAACCTCAACGATTTTGTAACAAAATACCAATAGAAATTAGAGGGCCAGTTCTATTTGACCTCTATCACGTCCATCTAGGTTCCAAATTATTTTTTTGGCTTGGTTCTGAAAAGTTAATTTTTTACTCCGTTTCCTATTTGTTCCGGTGGTGTTTTAAATTATGCTAGCACATATCCACTTAAATATTATTTAATTTACAACGAAAAAAATTAAATATAACAAAATTTATTTTAATAGCATTATTTTTTAGCAAATGAAATGCATATTTTTTAAAATACCAAGGTGAGAAATCCTGACATTCTGCACATATAGATATCTAGGTCCGAAACATTTTGTCGGTCCCGGCTCCCGAATTTACACTTCTTGGTGCAGTAATAGCGGAACCTAATCCGGAATCGGACCAGGTACTGGTCCCACAGCCCTCTAAAACCAATCAGGTCCCACCCAGGCAAACCGTCAACAAAGTCAGAAGTGGCGAATTAAAGGTCAAAGTGAAAGAGGGAACGATTTCCAAGCAGTGGAACTATCAATTTTTTGATATCTTATTATTATTTGAGCTGTGTGGAAAGTCAGAAGTAGCGAATTGAACTTCGTAATGAATACGAGATAACTCTCTATATAGTGGTACTTTCCGATTTGCCATATCGTTATTTTTGAATGAGCTACAAGTACCAAAAACGATTTTCTTAGTATTGTTATAGGGTAAAAGAAATGAAAAATATTTTATTTTCACATTTTGTTTTTGAACATCATATTGAAAAGAATTGCTCCAAGGCAATGGATATGTATGAACCTGAAAGCATAGAATTTCTGGAGGCTCCGAGGAATTTCTACATTTTCTTTGTAAATTGATACAAAGTTTAATAATTATTTTCCAAGTATTTTTCAGTTAGCTTGCAAATCTTACTAAAATTAATCAAATCTTACAAAGATTTCTAAATATTCTAGTTTTTTCAAATGATTGCAAACATTTTTAACAGTACGACAAACATCTTTGCCAATCTAATATCCATTTTATCTAAAATCTATCAAAATGTGCTATTTAGTAAAATTTATAAACAGTTTACAGAACTGCTTTTACAGAATGCATAAATCGGTGTAGAGTTAGGAAATAGAACAAATGAGATTCACTACATAGGAAAGTTAACTCAAGATATTTCTCAATACTATATCGCACACAAGTGAAATTGGCACTTTGTATTAAATACAAAAGTTGTAGACTGGATCAATTTAAAATTGCATAAACCTTTCAAAATTCAGACCATTTATTTGAAAATGATTTCTAAATAGTTTTTCTTATAGACATTAAAAAGGAAATCAAAAAATATATTTTCAAAAATTTTTCATCCAATGCATTAACATGGTATATGATCATGCTGAAGAAATACATAACAAATCAGTATTTTCCTCATAAATCTATTATAATTTTTTTCCAAATTTAACAGGCATGTTTTTTATAATTTAATGTATTTTACCAAAATGTACAACAGATTTCAAGATTTTAATCTCATATTTAAAAAACCACAAATAATATGCGCTTGACGATAGAAAAAGCATAGAAATACATGTATGCAAACTGCGCATTCATTGCAAATTTGAAGCTTGTGGCATGTTTAATTTCTGAGTTATGAGCACAAATAAAAGACAAAACTTAAAATCATAATTTTGCACAGATTTAATTTAAAGTTAGATGCATATTTTATTTATTTGATCTTAAAGATTAATCTTCTGCTTTCACACAGGTGGTTAAAAATTTAAGAAACTAAGAAAAAGCACTGTATTAAGAGATTTCCATGAAAGTTTTCTACTGGTTGCCAATAAAATGAGGTGTAAAACAGGAATCTTATGTTGAAATAGGCATTTTTATTTACCAATGAAAAAGTCAAGAGAATTTTTTGGGAAATTTTATCTTGCGAATGAAAGTGGAATGCTTAGACTTAAAAAATGTCATATCATATCATATTTTAAGTAAATTGATGCATTTCCGAAATTGTCTGAATCCAATCGGGGTTACTCACCATCAACAGACTGAAGAGTGCGTGTCCCAACAGATCAAGAGCAGTCAGGCATATGTCCGAATCATCATGGCTTGGGTTGCACTTGTCACCATTGTTTTCATTCACTGAAATTTTCGTAAAGAGTGTTGAAAGGATTAAGGATAACTATATTCGCATTCTCGATGAGAAACTCAACACGTTTTAAAAATGCAACAGAAATTATATTTCCGATTCTGAAAACTGGAGTATCTAGAAGAGCACACTAAGCGAATTAGAAGAATCTGAACATCAATAGTAGAAAGTCCGAAATAGCACATCATAAAATTTTTCATAATTTTTTAACATTTAGAGAAATGCAATTATTAATCAAATCTAGAATGAAAAATATTGTGCAAAGATATAGTTTACATGGTTATGTATAAAACCATCAGAACAACCTAGAATGCCCCTTACACCTCATTAATGTGAAGGCATCACCTAGACGGTCACTAAAAGCTAAAAAATGTAAAGTGCTCTTATTATTTGAAAGTGCAATAATTCGATTAATTTTTATAAGCAAAATGATTTGTTCAAATATAGCAAAATGATTTGTTAGTTAATTAGCTTTTTATCTCTGATAAAGCATTCAAACCAATTGACTATTTTGTAAATGTTGGCAGGTATTTATGCATTTGATATTAATTCAAATCAAATGAGATTTAAGATTTTGCAACCTAGCAAAATTTACTATAGAAATTTATGCCACGAGCAACCAAAGAAAACAGTTGAACAGTTAAAAAAAGAAAACAGTTGAACATTTAAAAAAAAAGAAAACAGTTGAACAGTTAAAAAAAGAAAACAGTTGAACAGTTAATAAAAAAGAAAACAGTTGAACAGTTAAAAAAAAGAAAACAGTTGAACAGTTAATAAAAAAGAAAACAGTTGAACAGTTAAAAAAAAGACTTTTAACAGTGAAAGTCAAAGAAATAAATTTCATTTAAATGAATTTATTTTTTACCTTTCACTTGATTCCTAGCACACTAGAATTTTAATATATTTCTTAATTAGTACCAGTGAAAGGTTAAATTACATGCATTTGTACAAGAATTGTTTGTTTTTGTAGTTTGTCTTGCCTTGGCACTTATTTAGACAAACGGGGTATTTCTTAAGAAATATAATTTCAATCTATTTTTACAAGAGATCATTTTCAGCTTTAACATACAACATTAATACACATCTTTTGCAGCATCCAGCAGGCAAACATTTTAAATGCACTACTTGCAGATGCCATGATCATTTCCAACATTGAATTTTTTTGAATTTGCAATGCACACATTACACCATAATTCAACCAAATTTAATTAGTATTCAAAAACTGATCAAATAAGAATTGTGCATACATTTATATCTAAATTGGTGCTAGATATATGAAAACCAAAAATAAATATTTTACTTTACGTCATTTTTTCCAAAAACTCAAATTATGAAAAAACTTAATAGTATATATTCAAAATAATGTAAGAATAAATTATTCAAGCATTTAGCACTAACTTATAGTTGTTTGAAAATTAGCTATGATACTTTTTACTTTATAGACTTAGTCTTTTTTATTTTGCTTCAAAAAACTGTGTCTAATTCTATTCAAAATCAAAAATTAAATTGATTTTGATTAAAATTATTACCAAATTGCTAATGACTATACATAGCACATTCCAAGGCTATTGAACATGGTTAATGTTTTAAAAATTACACATCTGGTAAAGTAATTATGTCTAAATTCTTGCATTTCCTGTTATTTCTTTAACACACATATCGTATTGTGCGTATTTATTTGCAGTATGCATTGTGATATGCATCTTTGCCAAGCAGTTTGTCTGCCGAATTTCAAATATTTTAGTATAATGGTATACGTTAGTGGTAGTATTATTCATTGTTTTTAATTGATTAGCTAATTGTACTCTTTTATAAACTATTAAAACGCGTTGAAATATTGAATTTTTCATTTGCAAATTATGCAAATTCAGCGTTCCTATAATGTTGTTGCAATGTTAATGAACACGTCGAATCAACCAGTTCGTTACAAAATTCAACGTTCCTGCAAAGTCCATGCAACACTTTTATGTCATAAAATCAACGCTAGTGAACTGTTGCTGCAAACAAAAATGTTTATTGCGTTTGTAGGAGAGTATAAAACCTCTCTATTTTGCAAGAATAGTGAACAAATTCTTATTGAAAAATTTACGGTGTGAATAATCCGCATCTAATTTCCACAGAGTTGACTTCCAAGGTAATCAATGTCTGAATTTTTCAATCTTGGTTGTGGACATGCTGAATCAAATGTTATGATAAAGTGTCTATATCATTCTATGACATGAAAATGTCACAATATGGCAAGATTTTCTGGTTCAAATTATTTTGTAGTATGACACTTCTTTCTAATATTCTTGCAGTCTTGAGACTTCTCCAAATATGCATTTATGTGAAATATGAATTTGATTAGTTAATGCGACAGATCTTCCAAGCCTGATTCCAAGTTCAGAGAATATTTTCTATATTTTTCTACTAATATTCAATGTTTAATATCTAATTAACGATAAAATATTCTTTTTCTGTAGTTTGTTTTACTACTTTTAGTTCATGTATATAAGGAAAAGTTGTTGAACCTTAAAGTACAATTTTTAGGAGATGCATGTCATTGAAAATCATTGATTTTTTTTTGAAACATTGTTTAGCATAAAGTCATGATCGAAGGTATCTGCAAAATAATAATATCGCATTAGCTTTCTTCAGAAATTGCACATCAATATTTTTGAAACCCTATACCCGCCTTAGTTGTAAAAACTTGCACAAACAGCAAATTTTGCTTGCTACATTCAAAGTTTTAGTAACAATTTAGATTTACATCAAGAATATAACAAAATTTTATTTCTGTGAACCTCTAGGCAATTTCAATAGCGAACACTTATTGTCTGCTAATAACTCAATAAATTTATATTCAAAATATAAAATTAACCATGCAGTTAAAAATTAGAAAAATATCTTAAATAATCACAAAAATATTTCTTTATGACTTTTTCTCAGAGATTTTTGTTCATGATGGTATATTGCATTTCAATATTAAAAAAATATACAATTAATAAAAATATTTTAAAGTACATGTATAATGTAAATAACATACAAATAAAAAATAAATATTTGAAAAAGCAAACTCACAATTTTATTTATCTAATATAGTTAATTTCATCAATTATGTTGTTGACGGTGTTATCATCAATGATTTTGTTGTTCTTTTTTATTGTTTTGCGCATCAGCTTCAAAAAGATTGTTTGCATTAATACATTGCCTTTTATAGATTATGATAATAATTATGATTGCTACTAAAATCCCAAACAACAGACTAGCAATAATGACACCAATGATATGCTCGGGCTTCATCAAATGATCTCGAGTGATATCATCAGCGACTTCCTTTAATGAATTTAAAAGAATGGTTTCTTTTTCTTCATTATCACAGCTTTGATAACTACACTCAATTTCATGCATATTAGCTTTAGTAAAATTCGTAAAAACCTGTTTGTGAATGAAATCATTTGCATCTCCAATTGAGAAGTGTAGGAAAACTATATTCTGCATAATTCTTTAGATCAATCGGAATTTCAAATTTCGTAAGGACTTCTCCTTCAAAATTATTTTTGTAGACATTTACATTAAAAGTTTCGCAATCATTTTTAGTCGGCACTTTGCAGATAAAGATTTCGAATCCAAGAAATTCCATTGATTCTCCATTACTGTACTCAGTTAAAATATCTACAAGTAGTCGCTTTTTTGCACCAAATGATTTTGCTGTGTTACTACAAAAGCTTACATTTACTCGTTTTGGTGGAGAGACAATCCTTTGAAAATCAGGAAAGTTGACAGTTGTTATTTCCTAGTCCGACTTCTGATTTTTATAATGAAGAGGGTATATATAACAGATTGGGAATCTATTGCAAATTACGCTTGTTGCAATAGAGCATGACATCAGTACTACTAAGTCTAGAAAGTTTATAGTATCGAAGAACGAAAGCAATTTCAGTGACTTATAAAAAATATTACTAAAAAATGCGTATGTAAACTTAAATGTTATTTATTTGTACTTGTATGCAAGGCAAGCTGTGGTTGCCCAATAATCTTTTAAAAAATGAATTTCATTCTTAATTGTATGAATTTATATCTATACAAATATTCAAATCGTAAGTTGTTAGTTTGCGTTAAACAGTATTCAAGGCTCAAGTAATAATATTAATTGAATGTATATATATACTGTCTC
>CABFPE010000223.1:64450-80015 GCA_900660155.1 Hofstenia miamia | reverse complement strand
ATAAATACAATGTGAATTAATTGAAAATCAGATTCACTAAATCTGTAAGTTAAGAATTTGTTAAATTAGCAAACATAGATTCTTTATAACTTATCAATTAAGGGTGAGTTTAATGTATGATTAGGAATTGTAAGTAATAAAATCTTGTATACAATACCATTTAGTTGTTGTAAATAGAGAACAGTTGTATAGTGTAGAATGGCAAGATATGAATTCAGGTCTCCTTTAAAAAACAATGTTAAGAAGCATTTTGCGCGAAATTTAGAGCGCTGCCATTAGGTTTAAAGCGAAATTCAATTTCAGGCTGAATTTGCTAAATTTGAAAAGTCATTTAGAACTAGACCAATTTAAATGCTTTGTATGACATTTTATGCTCTGAATCAATCAACTTGTGATCGAATCATTATAGCAATTTTTTGTCACATAGTCACATGTGTTTTATATGTATATATATATATATAAGCAACCAACTCTGCTTTAGTGCTAAGAATACAAATAATGCTTATCAGTATATACTTATAATAAAATGTAATGATTAATTCAATGCTTTTTGAAACAAAAGATAATTTGAATTTTGTTCAAACTTAGTCAATCATGGCAAAAGCCAAATTTTGGATAGCAGTTACCCACTAGAATGCATTACAAATTTTAAGCTAGCCCAATTCAAAGTGAGATGGAATAATCATGTCATTTTCTCGTCCCATATACCTATATGGTCCCATATTTCAAAGTTAAATGTTTTCCATCATTGTTGTTTATAAAGTTGTCTGGATAATATGTCTCGATTACTTCAACTTCTTGACAATAGAATGTATAAAAACACTGCTTTGTTTGAAACATTTACTGCATTTTCAAAGTTAATCTTGAAGAGGGCAGTCTGCATTGCATTAGAAATAACTAATGCAGATCGATGTTTATAGAACCAGTCCCACTGAGTTTTTCTGTAGCAGGTGTCGCTTTATAAGAACACCTACATAAAACGCGTTATAAACTCTACGGTATAGTAACAGAAACCTGCGCCCGAGATATAAGCAAAAAGTGCTCTTTTTTATGTGAACATGTACAATTGTAATGTTGTAATTTCTCAAAAATCGTATTAAGAATAAATTAACATCATAAAGCAGTATATAAACAAAAATATTGCATGCTGAGTAGGCATAGTTCTCAATAAATACGGTTAGCATTCAAATAATTTGTGATTATATCATTACTATAATATTCTATAGAGAGTCTTATTTGCAATCCAAATGGTTTACTTTCATGTAGAGAGTTCAACTGAAATAGTTTATTAATGTGTTTATACCCGCAAAATACCAATTTGTATTACATCATAGAGGCATAAGTAGTGGTATTTCTTTGAATATCATAGTTTAAGTTGCTCCTTTACTTTCGATTGAAATTCTGGCAATGGATGGAAATAGTAAGGACAGTCTACCATAGTCAATGATTGAGATTGTACTGAAATAGAAACTTTGTTTATCTCATTCGAAAGATATGCATACAGCATCAAAGAGATGTTCATACAGTTAGTGGTTCTTGAAGGAGTGATAAGGTTTGAAAATGGCAGGGTTGTCGTGAGATGTGGAATGGGATGAGACAAGGAAGCTGTCTCACTCGTCACTATAGGACGAAATTCAGCCTTAATATCTTTTCTGAATGTATGTTTATACAGGGTTGCATTGAAAAAAGGCATGTAATCTTTTAAACACGCTTGAAATGGTGTTTTAAATACCTGTTTTTAATTGTTTTTCAACATCTTTTTTTTCATAATATTTCGGCACCTTTGTATCAACTGTTCTTATCAACCTAAAGTAATGTTTTGAGAAATTCACATTTATTTGTTTCTTATCCTGAAAAATTAATGTAATTTCCTATAAATTTAAGATCGTTATATAACAGGGTTTTGGGATACCAAATCTAACTTGAGATGGGATGGGAAGGGAATGGGACAAAAAAGTCTGTCTCACTACAAACCTTGTAAAAGGACAATTAATCACTGCATATAAACATCTTTCATTGGGTTTGGGAATTTCACAACAGATTTTCTCTAGAGAGTGACAATATTAGGTAAGCATGGCTCCGAACCCGACAACTTGATTTCCGTACCCATTTTCACTCCCTAATTGTCTCATTCCAAAACCAAATTTGAAATTTACAAGGATGTTTGTGTTTTCCCCACTGAATACCTATGCATTCTTATGTTAGTGTCATAGAGTTTGTTTCAATGTGACAACTAGAAAAAAAGAAAGAATCTCAACAGTCAGCATTGCAAACCTATATCCAGACGAGGCTGCTAGATTTCTATCACAAAACGTCTACTGAGGTTATTCAATGAATTAAGACTAGATCATCACCATGCCTCAAGACGAGGTTAATCAAATAAGTACGACAAAAGAAATCAAATGGCATCATGTGTTATTCCATACCTAAAATTTGTGCCATCTAGATCATGTTTAATATCATGAAACAAATTATATCGTTGATGTGAAGTTTTACTAGTTTGCAAATTTTGCTAGTAGTTTCGAGAGCACATGCTTTACGCTAAATTTATTCCAGGGGCAAGGCAAGGGGGTCTTCATTGAACATTCCCTCCTCATTTGATGTGCTCGGTCATTGCATACTACATGTAGCAGTTCTCTGTGTCATCCCTCTGCTGCACAAACAATGTGAAGTGGACCACCTGGAAAACACCTTAATGCACGAACTGCGACCACAAGTGGAACTTCAAGGAGTCACTGATTTCTGTCATTCATGCTCTTTATGTCCAACTAGTAAATGCCCTCGACGTCATAGCTCAATCTAGAAAATCAGAAGAACGCGACGAGGCTTCCAGGCTTGTTTCAAACATTTGCTGTCTTGTTCTGTTCAGTGATCTATTTTCGCAACTTGGTGCACGCTCAAAAATTCTTCAATCTGCAGGTGTTGACCTGGCCCAGTCCCTGGAAATATGTCACCTCAAAGTATTGAAGACCAAGAGGAACACTGATCATGTATCAAAGGTGTTGGGACTTGTGAATTCTTTGGCAGAATCAGTGGATGCAAGCACCAGTTTCGCACATGGACGGACAAGACGCCTCAATTCTCACCTGGAGAGCTTCGTAGTACCGTCGATAACTGGGCAGCGTAATCAAGCAGCTTGCGGACAAGATCCCGAGGAACATGCCAGAACTGCCACTTGTTGCCCGGTTCTGGATAGATTTATTGCAGAAATGGACCGTCCTTTTCAAAACAGTACTACTTCAGTACTTCAATCAATGGCGTGTCTTCCATTCCAATTGCACTACCCACAACATTTCTAATGCTGCGTTACGCACTCAAATTGCCTATTGCCAATGTTGTGTCAGAACGGTCATTTTCTGTACTCCGGAGGATACCATCATTTTTGCACTCCAAGATGAAAGAAGACAGATTGAGCATTCTTGAACTTCTGTCAATCGAAAAAGAGCTAACATCAGCCACCACAAAAGATGCAGCGGTAAAATTTTTTAAAAAGTTAAAGACCCTAACGACGTCTGTGCAAGAAAGCTCTTCTGGTCGTCATCTTCTATTTTAGTTTTGATCATCCAGTTTACGAACCTTTGCATGTTGTAAGCAACTTTTCTGAATATATAATTTCTATTTTCTTTCAATTTTCTTTCTCTTCATAGTTTTGTAAGTTCATATACACAGCTAATTTCTCATATATTATCTTTGCTGATGTCATGACTCATGAACTCTCTTGAGGGTTGTCGCTGGGGAAGTATGTAAGGCGGGCGTTTGGGGGGTAACCCCAGTATGTCTATGGAATGACTCTCGACCTCGCCCATGACGTGGCCTTAATTTCAGCTGATTTTGTTGCAACACCTTGAGTGGTACCTTTCATGTATTCTGCGCACATTTGCATTAAAACAATTTTAGCTGCTTCTCAATATTATTTAAGAATTCAAATTTACAAACGATCAACAAAACGTGAATTATTTTATTTGTAAGGTTGGACACAGCTGATTTATAAGGCCGAAATTTCAAGGACGTTTTTTCAATCTAAATTGCGGGAATGCTTTTTCTTAGAATGCAATTGAAAAGGTTATGATTTCTATGAATTCCGATTTTTTTAGCATTCTAGGGCAAATATTAGAAATCATCAATTATACATACATTCTGTATTAAATGTTTATTTCCTAGAAATATAAATAGCGTGAAAAGCAAAAAAAACCGTAAGCAAATTATAAGATGCGTCAATTTCACTTTACTTAGCAATAGATTTCAAAATATCTGTAGAAAATCAAGAAAACTGTCCCATCTGAATTTATTACCAATAATTTGCAACGCAATGTAATGATTGTTATTTCATAATTCTAAATTATTTTTTACTATAATATTATATTTGAAAAACATTAAAATTTTTATAGGAATTTTTTAATAATATTTTTGACGAGTCATTGTGAAATTGTTAGTTATTTGAAACTATGAGCTTTCTAGATTAGCTACAATGCTTAGCATACTGCATTGCAATAGAAGTAGTGTTTTCAATGGAAACTGCTGGTGGTACAACTCGAGAGCTTTTTATGCAGCATGCAGCTGTCATTGCTCCCATTGCTTTTCTGTGCTGTGCAATTATAAGCTTAAAATTATACTGGATAATGCGATGTAGAAATGCAAACAATGTTGCTGGTTATGATGCGCCAAATAATCAAAACGAAAATTTCAACATCACTATTCATAACACGATGCGAGAAATCAACAGCATCGTTGTGCAAGAATCTGCTGAAGCTAATTATATAACTGCATCAGTCTAGTTTTTAAATTTTGTACAGTTTTTACATTTTTTAGTTTTATACAATTTAAATTATATTAATTGATTGTTTGAATCTTTTTTTCTTAAGGCCGAAATTTCAAGGACGCCTTTTGAATCTAAATTACTGTGGATGCTCTTTCTTAGAACGGAATTGAAAAGGTTATGAATTCTAAGAATCCCGATTTCTTGCACATTCTATGGCAAATTATAGAAATCATCAATAATCTATACATTCTGTATTAAATGCTTATTATTTCCGAAAAATATAAATAGTGTTAAAAGCAAAAAAATCCGTAAGAAAATCATAATAATTGCGTAAATTTCACTTTAGTTAGCAGAATAATGCAATAGACTGCAAAATATTTGTAGAGAATCAAGAAAACTGTCCAATCTGATTTTTTAACTTGCCGGGAATGCTTTTTCTTAGAATGCAATTGAAAAGGTTATGATTTCTATGAATTCCGATTTTTTGCGCATTCTAGGGCAAATATTAGAAATCATCAATTATACATACATTCTGTATTAAATGCTTATTATTTCCGAAAAATATAAATAGTGTGAAAAGCAAAAAAATCCGTAAGCAAATCATAAGAATGCGTCAATTTCACTTTACTTAGCAATAGATTTCGAAATATTTGTAGAGAATCAAGAAAACTGTCCCAACTGAATTTATTCAAATAAATTGCAAAGTAATGTAATGATTGTTATTTTAATACTAAATGATTATTACTATATTATATTTGAAAACATTAAATTATTTTTAAGAATTTTTTAATAATATTTTTGATGAGTCATTGTGAAATTTTTATCGTTTTTCGATACAATGAACTTTCTAGATTGGCTACTATTCTTGGCATGCTGCATTGCATCAAGCGCAAAAACAGAAGCAGTTCTTTCAATTGAATCTGCTGATGATGGCATTGGAGAAATTTGGATGCAGCAGGCAGCTATCATTGTTCCCACTGCTTTTCTGTGCTGTGCAATCATAAGCTTAAAATTTTACTGGATAATTCGTTGTAGAAGTGCAAACAATGTTGCTAGTGCTGGATATGGTGCACCAAATAATCAAAACGGAAATATTATCATTCATAACACAATGCGAGAAATCAACAGCATCGTTGTGCAAGACTCTGCTGAAGCTAATTATATAACTGTATCAGTCTAGTTTTTACATTTTGTACAGTTTTTACATTTTTTAATTAATTGATTGTTTGTATCCTTTTTTAATATTGAAATGTCATATAAAATCATGAACGAAATTATTCAAAATATTTTTCGTAACTTGGTTAATTTCATACTTTGAATTCAGACTTCTTGGATTTTTTTTTGCATAGTTATAAGTTTTTCTCTATTGCCTATGCCTTGCGGTTTATTAAATTTATATTTTATTATATTTTTAATTTAAAATCTGAAATATTAACAAAATGTGTGTGTGTGTAGCAAGTAAAGTTTGTCATTTGTGCATTTTTTCACAAAGCCGCGATAAGGGCTTCGGAAATAATGGATTGCAATTTTTAAAGAAAACCAATTTGATAGTATATTTTTTATGACTGCAAGCGGGCGAAGCCCCGCAAAAAAAATTGAAAATATCGAGAAAAAATACCCCAAAAATGCATTTCATGACATTAGATTTTAAATTTTCATTTTTTACCAAAATTTTTTGTATTTATCCCGTCAAAATCATTTTTGAAAACCAGACAGGGGGACATTACAACATTTCCCCCTGCGTGCGCCACTGTGATCATGTCTGTATGATTAACATTGTTTGAGAAAAAAAAACAAGGATTAACAATAACATGCATCTTTTAAAAATTGTACTTTATGGTTCAAACAACTTTTCATTATAAACAAATCCAAAAGTAAAAAATTATAATTGAGAAAAAGACTAGGTCCAATGCAATAAATATTCGATAATACAAGACTTACTGTATACAAAACGAATAAGCCGCTGCAATTACTCCATTAATATTTATGAGTCAACTTTTACGAACCTGTCACAATCCAGTGTAGACTATATTCCATAAGCACAGATTATAAACGCCATGATTAACAGACGTAATAAAAGCTTATTATTTCCTAGAAATACTAATAGTGTGTGTCCAACTCACTGTTTAATGCAATAGATTTTAAAATATTTCTCTGGAATCAAGAAAACTGTCCCATTTGTATTTCACAACAATAACACTGGCCAACAAATGAAGATAAAATTTTTTTTATTCGAACGCGATATGCCGTTTCTGGGGTATTTCGAGCATGCTGAACACGATAGTAATCTTTGTTTTGCTTGAATAGGTCGCATATTTAAGTAAAAAAATTATGTCAAATTGGGTTTTAATACATGGATTTACGCTAGGAGTGTAAAAATGAGAAATATATATATAGCTTTATACAAAAATTGTTTATCTTTTCATACATTAATATGTCAAATAGATTTTAATACTTTCTTGAACACATGGATTAAATGTAGGAGCGTAAATAATGAGAAAAGGATATAGCTTTATACAACAAAGTACGAAAAATTTGAAAGTTTTTGTCTCTTCTTTTTGTGTTCAGCTTGATGATCTTCCCGCATGAATGTCCAGCAGTAGTCGGCCAACATAACCGGAGTCCACTATGCACTATATCGGCTCTCCATATTAGCAATTGCTTGGTGGAATTGTTCGCCTTGCTCGTCACTGACATCACAGTTGCTTTCAGGAAATAAATCCAAGTGGGAGTGGAGAAGATGGAGCTTCAATGACAAGTTGGCCCCCAGATTCTGAAAGTCACTCAACAGCTTCTCGATGACCTCTTTGTATTGAGGGTTCTTGTTTCTTCCAAGGAAGCCGTCAACAACAGATCTGTATGACTCCCACGCCGCCAGTTCATCTTCAGAAAAATCTGGGGTGAAAAGTGGGTCTTTAAGACATTCCCGAATTTGCGGTCCATTGAAGACGCCGGCATTAATTTTGGCTGTTGAAAGTTTCGGAAATTTCTCCTTGAGCATGGCAATCGCTGGGATGTCGTTCTTTTTTAGCGCCTTTACAAATTGAGTCATCAATCCCAGTTTGATTTGCAGCGGTGGCAGAATGATATTATCCTTTGGAACAAGAGGCTCGTTGATGACGTTCTTTTCACCAAGTGTGTAACCATTACGCGTCTTCCACACCTTCTGAATGAAGTGGTTCTCCTTATCGCGACTGTCCCACTCACAGATGAAACACTGAAACTTTGGCCAGCCAGTTTGGATTCCAGAAACAATGAGCTAAAGGAGCTCTAAAGAATGGTGAAAACAGCTAAGGAATCGGACAAAAATTGACAGAATAGCTATGTAAGAGAAAGCAGTTAATAGTACAAGAAAAACTATTGTAACAGCGATAAAATTTATCACACAATTTCAAGTGTAGTTATTGTATAATCAGATTTATTCACATTTAATAAACTATATATAAAACTTTATTTGAGATTTAATTAGAATAATAATTTGTTTTAACAATATATTTATGATTTATATTGAAGAAGGCCTTTTAGACATAATCATTATCTCAACATTAATTTTTTCATAAATTTCAATTTTTCACGAATTTGTCATAAATTTTTCATTTTTATCGTTTTTCTTACTCGAAAAACCTGACCTGTATGGAAAAAATGAATAGCACCATCGTGTTTAGGGCACTTAAAATACCCAGAAGTCTGAATATCCTACCTCAATAAAAATTTTGCTGTTGGTCAGTGTAATTTACAACGTTATGTAATGTTCTTATATTTTAATACAAAGAGATTATTTTTTTTTTAATAAAATATTTGAAAAAACATTAAAATTAAAATACAAATGTTTTAGTAAATATTTTTTGCAAGTCAGAATGAAATTGTTCTCATTCTTTGATGCAATGAAATTTCTCGGATTGCGGCTAGCGTTAATGTCATGCTATATTGCAATAAGCATACCTTGCAATAAAGTCCCAATCTGCTCAAGATACCCTCTTCTTAATAAAAATCAGAAGTAGGATTGCGAAATCACAACTGTTAACTTTCCGGTTTTTGCAGGAACCCATCAAATTCATCTGGTGCAACAAGACGATTACTCCTAGACATTATAACTGAATACAATAACGACGAATCAGAGGACTTTCTCGGATTCGAAGTATTTGTTTGTAAAGTCCCTACTACCAATGATTGCAAAACCTTTAATGTAAAATTTATCACAAATATTTTTGAAGGAAGCGTTCTTACGACAGTTGAACTTCCCATTGATCTTGAAAACTATGCAGATTATAGTTTAGAAGTGCGTGCTGTATCTTATTTATATTTCTCAAAGGGAGAACCTAATGATTATATTCGCAAACAGGTCTTTACGAGTAAAGCTAATATACATGAAATTGAGTGTGGTATTTCAAATTGTGACCGTGATATTGGTCTAAGCGATCAAACAGAAAAAGTTCTTTCAAAGTCATCAATAGAATCCGGTGATTATACCACTCTAAAAGCTTGGATGCAGTATCCAGCTATCATTATTGCTGCCATTATTTTGCTGTGCTGTCTAATTTTCATTGTTTTCTTGTTATATCGGATAAAAACAATTTGCTGCAAAGAGAAATCTAGAAGAACAAACAAAGATGCAAGTTGCCGAACTGTTACGCCAAGCAATCCAAAAGAAAGTAGCAATACCAATCATGATGCATTAATGCGAGAAATCAACAGCATAGCTGTGAAAGACTGTGCTGAACCTAACTATATTACTTCAACAAAAGTGTAAACTTAATTTTTCCTAAATTTTGAGCATGAAAAATTTTATACAGGGTGAGTAATGGGAAACGGATATTTTTAGAACGCCCCTTGCTCTTTAAGGATAAGTGATTAAAAAGTGAGGAAGGTAGTCTTTAAACCCGCTAAGATGCCATTTAGTTTGTTGTTATTTATTTATATTTTACGTTAAGTTTTGTAGTTTATATTTTACGTTAAGTTTTGTAGTTGTTAATCATTACTTTTGAATTGCTTTTCTTTTCAGATTTACTTTAAATTTTAAATTTCTTTCCCTCATTATATCGCGGAGTCTTGAACACCGTGTGTTTGTTTATGACACCTACGTGAAAAATCAATGGGGCATCAATGTGGTTTTAACAAGATGGGGCCACTGCTCATACAGCGAGAGCGTCCATGACTGCTGTTCGAGCTGCATTCCCTAATCATGTCATTTCAGGATTGGAGATGTCTCATGGCCGCCGCGCTCACCCGATCTTTCCATGTGCGATTTTTATCTGTGGGGATATTTGAAATCACGCGTTTATGCTGCGAAACTCCGTACACTTGGAGAATTGAAAACTGCGATACGTGAAAATTTCCAGGAAATAGATGAAGAAACTTTAGTGAAAGTGGAAACCAACTTTAGAAAGCGACTTCAAATTTGTGCTCGTGAAAATGGACAACATTTGTCTGACATAATTTTTCAATCTTAAATATTCCATAATAGCATAGTTTAATGAATGCTTTTATGTATGATAATAAAATTTTTTTTAAATATTTGCAGAGTTTTGTCTTCTTTAAAAACATCCGTTTCCCTTAATTTTATATTATTTATATTGTATTTAAAATTATTTTAATTAATTGTTAGTACATTTTAATATTTTAATTATTTCTAGTTATGGAAAACACATTCATTGACAGATCGGAATTCTTTGTTTAGACGACTATTTGTATATTCAGATTTATTGAGAGTAAGTTCTTGTAAGACGTAAAATGTGCATTGACGCAAATCAATCTTGGTGTGACAAAATTACGAAAAATGTTAAATTACTAATACATTTTCCCAAAAAATATAGATTTTGTTAAAATATTTTCAAATATTGTTTTAGAAATCATTCATTGTGCACCCCTGTTTGCATGCATCCTTTAATTACGTGAGATAAGACATATAAGGCTGAACAAGGCATCTCATACACTAATCCTTTAGAGTCATTTTGAAAAGTGGCATGGGGTTTCACATTGCAAAAATATTTGGGAATCAATAGCTGATACATTGTTGCTAGTAAACATTTGAAAAATGAATTGTGTATATTGCTATTAATGATGATGGTTTGTATTGATTTATCATATACTTGAACTAAGACACTTTACACTTTTATCAAATAACACCTCCATAGCATTTGGATATGAATGATCCAAATGTAATATTGTAAAAAATGAAAATTACCAGTTGTAAATTACCAAGGTGATACCGTATCATCTTCCGTACATAACCATAGATATCTTCATTTCATAAAGAGCTCCCTCGCCCATGACGTGGCCTTAATTTCAGCTGATTTTGTTGCAACACCTTGAGTGGTACCTTTCATGTATTCTGCGCACATTTGCATTAAAACAATTTCATCTCTCCTCCATCCTTGAGTATTATACTTAAACTCATTTATTCCTATTACACAAATTGACAAAAATTAGACAACTAGTGCAATGAAGCTAAGTAAGCTTACTAAGTTATTTCTATCACGACA
Source organism: Hofstenia miamia (assembly GCA_900660155.1). Lineage (NCBI taxonomy): Eukaryota > Metazoa > Xenacoelomorpha > Acoela > Hofsteniidae > Hofstenia > Hofstenia miamia. The sequence continues at coordinate 68,774 of CABFPE010000223.1, read as the reverse complement.
TTAATTCAATATTTTAAAAAAAATATTGAGTAATATTGATGATTGAAAATACTATGCAAAATATCCGAGGTCAAGATTCGGCAGATTGCTTCGAAATTAGATCAATGCCGCTTATTGAAATTCCATGCTTTGCTAAATAGAAAAAAAAGTACTAAATCATTCACGCATTTCAAATTTGACAATTTTATTATTGTTAGCTATTAACATTGATATTTTTTAAGTGCTGAAAAACTGGTAGAACATCCAGATTAAGCAACGTCCTGATTAAACAACATTTACATAAATAGTTTAAAAATAACTGTTTTGTACACAATTAATGAAAAGAACTAACAAACTAAGAAAATGAAAATAATTTTTTCATTATTTTTGAAAAAGTACACAGAGCGAGATATCAATATATGGCTTACAGATATTGAGGTATAGATAAAATATGTGTACAGAGAGTGATAAATTCCGTGCATAAATCTATTGCAATTAGCTTAGTAAAATTTTCATTATAACCCAATTTTCCTATAGAAATTTATATTAATCATAAAATGGGTAAGCAATTTAACTTTATTAGAAATTAGATAAATCCTTTAAAAGATGATTTATCTTACAATGAAAACCTGGAGTTTGGCATACTGATGATTATTCTCAACACTTTCCCATTGTAACATTTTCCCTTTTCTGCCTTCATCTATAAAGCCTACCTTGGGCTTCCAAGTTGAAAGCGATAAATACTGAAGTATTTTCTTCGCCCATTGCTCAACTGAGCTCCTTATTTTCCTCAAATGTAGGCTATTGCTATTGCAAAGTTATTACAATAAAAATCCAATTTTCTGTTTTGAGTGTTGCATGTGTTAATAGTTTTACAGAATACTAAATTATTCTAAAAGAACTAAGATGAATATAATGTTCAATAATATAAACAGTTTCTTTTGAACATGCCCAATGCTGTTATTTCTGCATTTTTGAAAGTTCGAAGTTGTATGTTTTGCATTGCTCAAATGTCTTGTTATTGTTTCAAGATCCACATTTCGAACATGCAAGTATAAATTAAAATATTTTACCGTCTTTATATTATATTTCTTGAACAATACTGAAAAAATAAAATACTGCTTCACAAAATGCAACATTAAAACACAGAATTTTTACATAAATGAATCCAGGAAGTAAAAAAATGAGTAAGATTGAAAATCATAGGAAACACTAAAATTAAGTTTTCTTTTTCTTAGTTTTCATCCTCATTGCCATCTTCTTTGAGATAGTCCCAGAAACAAGGAGCACTAAGTTTGCTGATTATCACTTCTAAAAATGATATTAATTGTTTTTTATGTTGATTTTAATTTCAACTATGAACACTCTCATAAATACAATGTGAATTAATTGAAAATCAGATTCACTAAATCTGTAAGTTAAGAATTTGTTAAATTAGCAAACATAGATTCTTTATAACTTATCAATTAAGGGTGAGTTTAATGTATGATTAGGAATTGTAAGTAATAAAATCTTGTATACAATACCATTTAGTTGTTGTAAATAGAGAACAGTTGTATAGTGTAGAATGGCAAGATATGAATTCAGGTCTCCTTTAAAAACAATGTTAAGAAGCATTTTGCGCGAAATTTAGAGCGCTGCCATTAGGTTTAAAGCGAAATTCAATTTCAGGCTGAATTTGCTAAATTTGAAAAGTCATTTAGAACTAGACCAATTTAAATGCTTTGTATGACATTTTATGCTCTGAATCAATCAACTTGTGATCGAAATATGTATATATATATATATAAGCAACCAACTCTGCTTTAGTGCTAAGAATACAAATAATGCTTATCAGTATATACTTATAATAAAATGTAATGATTAATTCAATGCTTCTTGAAACAAAAGATAATTTGAATTTTGTTCAAACTTAGTCAATCATGGCGAAAGCCAAATTTTGGATAGCAGTTACCTACTAGAATGCAGTAAAAATTTTAAGCTAGCCCAATTCAAAGTGAGATGGAATAAAAATGACATTTTCTCGTCCCATATACCTATATGGTCCCATATTTTAAAGTTAAATGTTTTCCATCATTGTTGTTTATAAATTTGTCTGGATAATATGTCTCGATTACTTCAACTTCTTGACAATAGAATGTATTAAAACACTGCTTTGCTTGAAATATTTACTGCATTTTCAAAGTTAATCTTGAAGAAGGCAGTCTGCATTGCATTAGGAATAACTAATGCAGATCAATGTTTATGGAACCAGTCCCACTGAGTTTTTCTGTAGCAGGTGTCGCTTTATAAGAACGCGATATATATATATATATATATAGGGTGGGGAAGCAAAATTTACAATATTTTACGACAAGACTTTAACAACAACGTATGACTTATTACGTTATAGGAAGTTATGACAAATCATTTGCCACGAGAAAATGCATACGTAAAAATGTTTTTATCCTATGTGACCGCCTTCTTTCACAATAACTGCCTTCAAACGTCTCCTGAAACTTTCACATGTCTTCTTCAAATACTCAGGAGACAACCTCTCCCATTCTTGTGTAATAGTTTCTTTGAGAAAGTCGACATTGTTGTGCGATGTTCTATTGGTAGCATTTTGTAAAAGGCTCCAAAAAAGAATAATCCAAATGGTTTAGGTCTGGGCTAGAAGGTGGCTATAAACACGACTTCCAAAAATTACAGAAATTTGATTTGCAAAATTTTTGTATTTTTCTAGCTGTGTGAGCCGGGGCACCATCCTGTGTCCATACATAATTTCCATTTTGTATATATAGGGTCTCAGTGTGCTAGAATAGTTATGACATCAACATGAGTAATATTTTAAAACAAGTGACTCAATTTTACTGAGTAAAAACAACTTAAAGCACACTGTAAATTTTGCTTCCCCACCCTGTATATATAAATATATATATATAATATCTTGAATAGATTATTTAAGCAAACATGCTATTGCGTACAACACATCCCATATGCACGACATTTGTATCTAGACCTTGAAAACACGGACACTACACATTATTATATTTTTCCACTTTAAGTTATACATACAGATACAACGCTTTGCGTTCATCAAAAAGCAAGATATTCTTAAAACTAGATTAATTTGATTAATTTACTTTCGAGATAACAGATGTAAGTCACGGTTTGCTTTCACAATGCTACGGATGCATTGTATTCAAACAAGTTTCTAGTATACAGGGTTATCACAAAAGCGCTGTTTTGAATAATTCCTATTTTAACTGATATTTTCAGGTGTTTTTCACAACTTACTTTCAACTCGAATGAATGCCGTCGTAATTAATTATAAGCATTGCTGTCATATTGGTTCATAGCGAGTGTTAGTGCTGATTTCACCCTGCATACATCACTTCATTTTTGTAGTTTCTCGGATGACGTTGAAAGTTTTTCTGAAATTAAACATTCTAAAAAATGCAAATCTATATAATAAAATTGTTTTAAAGGCCTACACTACAAATTTAGAATCCATCAAATTGAAGAATTTGATATGATTTTAAGGATTCTGGATAAAGTTTGCCTGGCCCGAAACATTGTTTGTTAAAAAGACTAAATTTTGTAACTTTGAAGAATTAGTCTTTAAAAATCCTTACGCACGATAAATTACAATAATCAGACAGAGCGAAAATATTAAAAAATAAATATTAAATGCTGCAATAACATTCCAAAATCAGATTATTAGAACTCGGCGTATGCAACATATGTACATGTATATGCATGTACTACATACACAAAAATATTGAAAAGAGCAGTTCCATTACCATTATTTTCCGAAAAAGCCATTGACATTAAGGAATGCATTGGATTTAAATATTGCTGCATTCAAATATAACTTTTTAATTATGCATACAGAATTGCCACTGGGTGACATTCATGAAAATATTAAATACAATGAATTTTGCTAATGAAAAAACTACATTATTTTTCGCCAATGTACGCCCCTAGAAGTGTCATAAGAAGACAGTTGTGATTCTTAGTTAAATGGATTATTTCTTCTAAAACAATTACATTATAATTTTTAATATTTCCTCCTATATTACACAATTTTACAGTTAATTTAATGTGCTAAATTGAGTTCAATATTGCAAAATAACCTAAAATAACAAAAGTATACATTCAAAAAACAGTACTTCACCTACTGCTAAAATCCAAACTACAAATAAATAGCATTATTAGAACAGTTTTTAAGTAATTTTAGGAAATCATTTTCAAATTGAAACGCCATCTTTTGGAAAATTTAAGTCATAAACGTTGAAAATTCTAGTTGAACAAACGTTGGGTATGTATTTTTAGATATTTAATCAACAAATGGTGTGCAGAA
>CABFPE010000223.1:47118-63450 GCA_900660155.1 Hofstenia miamia | reverse complement strand
ATTTTTTACAATTGTCACATTGATATTTATAAACTATTGAAGAAACTAAGTCTTCGGGAATGCTGTCTTTGTTCTTAAAAAGATGTTCAGTTTTCAAAGTACTAAAAATTGGAATAAGTCTTGCTCTTATGAGCTTTTTATTGATATTCACTAAGTTATTTGACAATTTCTTGATGTTGTTTTCTATATGTGGAAGTTTCCAATATATTTTTTGCTTCTCTTGATCTTGCAATAATTGTGTTGTTAACTTTGTTTTATTATCTTGTTGTAAAATTTGTTTAGTGATAATTTTCTTAATTAATTTATGCGGATAACCATTGTTTTCAAAAACATTTTATAGTATCATAAACTTTATTAAAAGTAATTGGTTGTGCTTAAGGTTATATTTGAATGCAACCTCTTAATATTTTAATTTCAATTTTCAACACACTAAATTCCCACTTGTCATTTTCAGTTGTATACTATTTTTGCTAATATCTCAAATTGTGCTAATAGTAAAAGTAAATAAATAGCCAGTATTTCAAATTTGCAAAAAAATATAATCAAGTAATGGCTAAACATGATCCATTAGTTATCTAGCTGTAATATTTGCACCTATCGACTTTCGCTAGTAATATACCAGTATATGCATATTTAAGAATCAATATATATATATATATATATATATATATATATGCATGCTGTGCAAAGCAGTTGTTTATGCTACTAAGAGTCATAAGCACTTTCTTGCATTGAAAATTCCTAAAGTATAGCTTGAACAAAAAAGTTAATCTACAAACTACAATATTAAGGTCTGCTCGCATGCATGCAATATTTTTGTTTGTTGTGCCACTTATATTTTGATGACACGAAAGATTGTGTTTCAATTTTCGCTTAAACACTTGAACATTCTCGGCCGACCTTATCTCCACATCGAGACTGTTCCAATGTTTTATAGTATTCAATATGAAGACATTTTCCCTCATTTTTTGCTTGCATAAAATTGGTGATTTGCAATTTAATGGTTTTGATTTGAAGTTAATGTCAACATTTAATAAAGTTAGAAAATTTAGAAGTTTATTTAAGTGTTTGTAAAGAATTAGTAAGCTGGTAAATTTACTGAAATACTTGGGTGCTAGCAAGTTGTATTTTTGAATTTAATAGCGTTTGAAGGTTAAATTGATTTTATCATTATTGGAAATACTTAAGCTATTTAAAAGTTGACATTCATATGTGAATTGGCTGGTTACAAATGCATTTATGAATTGTGGATTTTTGAAAATCGCCTAATCTCAAAAAGATTGTTTATTCCATTGTTCATCATTTGAATCTTCCTTGAAGTGAATTCATTGAAATTAAGATCTTGATTTAATTCTGCACCTAAGTATTTCACTTTATCAATTTGTTCGATTGCATGATCTTCTATTTTCAAAGTTATCTTAGATGCAATACATCTAATTGGTTTTGGTGAATATATTGTAAGCTGAGTTTTGTTAATGTTTAGCAGTAATGTATTTTGATGAAAATATTTTTGTAATGTGCTTCAAGTTTCTTGTTAATGTACTGGCAGCAATGTAAGGATTTCTGCATGTGTCGTCTGCATATTGATATTTCTGCAATTACCAGTCTTACTTATATCATTTACATATTGTGTAAATAAGAGAGGACCTAGCTAGAACCGTTCCTTTTGGAACACTATATTTGTTGTTAGGTAGCTGGAATATTCATTTCCTATCTTTGCTCATTGCTTCCGTTCTGTAAGGAACTATACAGCAGTTTAATGCTATTGTTGTCAAACATATGCGCCATTGGTTTTTTACTAATTATATTATGATTAATGCTAACAAAGGCTTTATTTAGATCTAATAATGCAATAACTGTACATACATTGTCATTTTTATTAAGCTGAATGTTTTCTGTGATAGACGAAGTGACATCAATAGATGAAAGTTTTGCTCTAAACAAATTGCCTTTCAGATATTAGATTATTTGATTACTAAGAAACTTTTCGAAAATTTTTCAAATGCTTTTGTTATTGAAATCGGCCTATAGTTATTGCCCATTAGGGGGTTGTGCTTTGTATAGGTAGGAGTAACACTTGATTTTTTCAATATAGTTGGAAACTGGTTTTCTCTGATGCAAAAATTGAAAATGAACAATAATGGTTCTGCAAAATAATGAATATACTTTTTAATAACAAAAATTGGTATTTTTAATGAACACAGGATTTATGAGAATCTAGCTTTTCTATAACTTATAACATCTCTTCCATTTTAATGAAGTCGAAGCTAAATTTTTTTCAACCAACAATATTCCTGTAAATGCTTCCCTTGGGCCAGTATAATTTCCTAAGTTGATAAACATATTATTGCGGTTATTCGCCAGTTTTTTTCTATCTGAAACAAGGCGGTTACCAATTGATAATCTTTGAATGTTTGTATCATATGAATTGATGTTTAGAAACCTTCTAATGAAATCCCATTTATCACTGCATGCATCAATATCACTAAAAAAACTTACTGGAAGTTGCATCATTCATTTTTTAGATTAGTTATCTTTTTCTTAATCTGAGAAAGTTTGTCTTGAAAATTCTTGCATCTGATTGCATCCTTATTTTTTGCAATATTTCTTTTTACTGTAATAAAATTGGAATTTTACAAATTTCTTGAAGTCAAAGCTGCTTGGAAAAATGTTAAATTGTTAAATTTATTTTTCCGTAAAATTAATTTTGAAAAGAGAATGATAAATTTACTTTCTTAATTTTTCGAAAAATGGAGTTTAATGGGACCTTGCTTTGTTGAATTACGATTTTACCGCAACTGTAAGGATTCTACCGTATTGTAAGTACTAATTGCTTGGAAAAGAGACGCTTAAACAACCTTTTAAGTGAGTAACGAGGTAATATCAAAGACAAAGAACCAAATAACTAGAGGCTACTTAAAAACAAAGAGAAGAATGATCGATGTGACATTAAACTCTCAGATTTGCCCAAAATGTCAATTTAATTCTGGAATGAAAATTGACATCCAACCAGAAGACAGTGACATAGGTAAGGGTATAAAAGACCGGTGAAACAGAGAGAGAGGCCCAACTCCGCTGAGAAGTACAGGAAAACATTTCAAACACTTCTCGACTTGCTTTGCAAAAACAATCTCGGTTAAAGCTGAAAGATAGTTTTGGTTAATCTTTCACTGTTGATATAATTCAGGTAAAGTTTTGAAATTGAACCTAGATTCTTTAATTTTGGAAATTTCATTGGGTCTAAATCTAGTTAAGGACCTGAATTATTTTAATTTGTTGTTGGTTGTTTTTGTTTAAATATTCTCTCATTGTAAAATATATCAGTTGCGATTGCCTTATGTTTTGATTTTAATTTACTTTCAATAGAGTAAACATTTCAATAAAATTAAGATAAAACTAAGACGGCGTTTGGAAAGACACTAAGTATTGAGTCTTGGGAATTAAAAACTCTTTTGTGTTAGCAGTATTAAAAGCAATCTCTGAGGGAAAATACTAAACGCGATTGACTTAAGTAACTGATTCTATTAAATGAACTAAAAGTAGTCGAAGAACTATAGTTAAACACCAGCAGCTCTCTCTGTGTGTGCAAAACTATTTAAACAGAAAAGCGTTGTAAAAAGTCAATTAGTGAAAAAAAACTGAAATAATTTGTGTTCTTTTTACGTTAGCTTAAAAAACGTGTTTGTAACAAATTGCCATTAGGGAAACTTTAGAAAAAGTGAGACCGTAAACACGCTCAGCTATTTAGCATACTTAATTGCCACTTGATTCTTTTCATTCAGGGAACACATTCTTCCTTTAACTGAAACCGTTTGACACTTTTGTATACTAAAATTATTGCAAAACAAGACCACTGGTGTTAGGGTCATTCCGAGGTATTTAATAAAACACGGAGTTGGGGACAAAGTCTGATAAACCGTGTTTTACAAGTAAACTTACAATAGCATATAGTATTTTTTTATGCTTGTAAAAGAAAGTAAGGTAAAACAATTTAATAATACCGTACGTTGGTTTGTTGCTAGAAATTGGCGTATTAATTTAATCTGTATTGAAGGTAATTGACCAAGGACTGCTTGGTTGTTGTGATCACAAAATAGGCCTGAATCTTTTATTGTTTAATTATTTAATATCGTACTTTTGATAGATTATCTAAGGTTCAAGTCTGACCCTATATTTTGGTAATTCAGACATTTGTGAAATTCGGATAACTTTTAAGAGGTTTTCCTTCCTCAGCAGTACACCTAGTTATAAAATCATTATAGAAATCCGATTTCACGACATTACATTCAAGCGTCTTGATTTATGGATCTCTTTCTTTCAATATAGTTATATTTCTTGGGCTGTTGCAAAAATAATTTCTTTTCATTGGGGCTAATGTGTCCAAACATCTTTTAATATTTGATGAAGCACATCAGCATGTCATTAGGATTGTCTAGTGTAAAAACGGCATCAAATGGGATGATATTTAGCATGTCAATGAATTTGCAATCCTGAAAATTTTTTAGACTCCTTGAAACATTGAAATTACTTATTTTTGGAGTTTATTGATTGGATATAATTCGATTGTGATCACTGAAACTATTGAAAACATATTTTTTTAAAAATTTACAAATTCTAAGCCTTTAATAGATCATAATCAATCAAAGACTGTGACCTTGTTGGTAATTGGGGATTTTGCATAACACATAAATTATTAATAAGGATTTTCTCACTTGTTTGCAAATAATTTATGTTTTAGTCCCCAAATAGCCGGATATTGTTACTTATTTGACATGCATTGTCAATTTCTTCACATTTATAATCAATAAAATGTTGCCTATCATTTTTGTGTGGGCAATAACTAATGTTTATTAATAATTAGAAGCTTAGAATGAAATTTTGCGTTACACAGTTCGACCTACATTGTTTCGAACATTTCATGGAACAGTTCTAGATCATCTCTTCTCTTAGTTATAATTAAAATTAGTCCACCACCGCTACCTATTCGATATTTATAAAATATTTTAAAATTGTTTATGCCTGGATTGTATATATTCAAGTTATTGTCTGGCTGCAGATAGGTTTCTATTATTTCAAATATGTAATTGTTACCAAATAACTGGGCAACTTCAAGAAATTCAATCTGATGTACACGTAAACTACATGCATTGAGGTAGATATATTTGAGTGCATTTGAAGAATTACTTACAAAATTCTCCAGTTGGGAGATATCACGCCGACCAGGATTTTATGAGGATTGCTTGAATAAAAAGTTGTAATACAATATTGAAGATTTTTAGAAGAATGCATTAGGTGATGCATTGATATATTCCTAAAACCTGCATTGAAATATTGAATATTGGAGTCGTATAAAACAAATCGTATAAATGCAAAATACTGAAAAAACGCTAGTGTCAGTAGCGCAAAAAAGGCTATTGTCACTAGCATAAGCAAACGTCCAAAACAGAGTCGGCATTTGGCCGACAACCGCCGGTTTTGGCCGGTAAGTTATATTTGCATTGTATATTTATATATACATATATATATAAACATAAGCTGTTTTACACATGTCAATGCATAGAGCTGATATTTCATAACGCAAATTTCAATCTATTATAACTATATTTCTAGCAAAGCACAATTTTGATATTTTCTATAACTTTAATCAGCTGTTTTCACTTTCAGTGAATTAAAAATTGTGAACGTTTTAGTTTTTATTTAGTTATTTTACTTTGCATGATAGTTAAAATTTATAAAACATTGGTATAGCATTTGACCCCGCTTAGCATTGAATAACTTATAAGTACAAAAATATAATTTAAGTATTATTTTGCTAAAACTAAATATAATTGCTCGTTTAGTACGATGTGTCAATTGATATTTGTATCTGAATGTCTTTCTGCATCCTTTAAATTTATTTTAAGCGTCCCCTTCCAATATTTTATAATACAAGGGTTCCAGTTGCTTTATTTGCCGGTAGCCAGCCAATCCTTAAAAAATTTCTTCAAATTCTTCATAAAACTTGCCAATTTCTTGCAAAGAAATGTAAAAAGACTCCTAAAGATCCTCAAAATTATCAAAGAATTTTGATCTAGGATACATATCGATTGTAAATTTTAAAGCACAGCATATTTTGAATTTGGCAAGCAATAGTAATCTTACAATAAACTTTCGCAATATATGTTAGTGTTAAACCAACATGTGTATCCGATTTCAGAACAGCTGTTGTTGGATTGGTTTCGTATTCGTATGCGGTGAAATGTCAATATACGCTGCACAATTAGAGAAACAACTCTACAAAGAAGATCAATTCTATTCCAATGCTCTTAGAATTGTTGAACAAAAGACTGGCGTTAAAAGGCTCCACATAGTTTTCATTGTTTTTGCCTTATTCGCCTCTTATTTCATACTTGCATATGGTGCTGCAATAACTTGTTCATTTTTGGGGTTCATTTATCCCGCATATAAATCAGTTATTGCAATTGAAACACCAGAAACACGTGATGATACACAATGGCTCACTTACTGGGTAGTTTACAGTTCATTTATGTTCTTCGAAATATTTTTTGATGCTTTTCTATCGATATTTCCTTTCTATTATATTTTAAAAATGATGTTTCTTGGTTGGTGTATGGCACCTATTCCCTTGAATGGATCAGTTGTAGTCTATTCTAAATGCATCCGTCCATTTGTTTTGCAACATCAAAATAAAGTCGATCATGCGTTGAGCAAAGCTTTGGATGCTGCTAGTGAAATGAAACATGAAGCCGAAACCGCAATTAGTGAGTCAGTTTATTCGAAAGAAGTTATGGAACAACTTGCAAGCGCAGTACAAAATGGTGCCGAGAAAGATAAGAACACGTAAATATTCTTCCTTTGTAAGAGAATTAGACTAAAAACTTTTCAATTTGATGCAAANCTTTAATCAGCTGTTTTCACTTTCAGTGAATTAAAAATTGTGAACGTTTTAGTTTTTATTTAGTTATTTTACTTTGCATGATAGTTAAAATTTATAAAACATTGGTATAGCATTTGACCCCGCTTAGCATTGAATAACTTATAAGTACAAAAATATAATTTAAGTATTATTTTGCTAAAACTAAATATAATTGCTCGTTTAGTACGATGTGTCAATTGATATTTGTATCTGAATGTCTTTCTGCATCCTTTAAATTTATTTTAAGCGTCCCCTTCCAATATTTTATAATACAAGGGTTCCAGTTGCTTTATTTGCCGGTAGCCAGCCAATCCTTAAAAAATTTCTTCAAATTCTTCATAAAACTTGCCAATTTCTTGCAAAGAAATGTAAAAAGACTCCTAAAGATCCTCAAAATTATCAAAGAATTTTGATCTAGGATACATATCGATTGTAAATTTTAAAGCACAGCATATTTTGAATTTGGCAAGCAATAGTAATCTTACAATAAACTTTCGCAATATATGTTAGTGTTAAACCAACATGTGTATCCGATTTCAGAACAGCTGTTGTTGGATTGGTTTCGTATTCGTATGCGGTGAAATGTCAATATACGCTGCACAATTAGAGAAACAACTCTACAAAGAAGATCAATTCTATTCCAATGCTCTTAGAATTGTTGAACAAAAGACTGGCGTTAAAAGGCTCCACATAGTTTTCATTGTTTTTGCCTTATTCGCCTCTTATTTCATACTTGCATATGGTGCTGCAATAACTTGTTCATTTTTGGGGTTCATTTATCCCGCATATAAATCAGTTATTGCAATTGAAACACCAGAAACACGTGATGATACACAATGGCTCACTTACTGGGTAGTTTACAGTTCATTTATGTTCTTCGAAATATTTTTTGATGCTTTTCTATCGATATTTCCTTTCTATTATATTTTAAAAATGATGTTTCTTGGTTGGTGTATGGCACCTATTCCCTTGAATGGATCAGTTGTAGTCTATTCTAAATGCATCCGTCCATTTGTTTTGCAACATCAAAATAAAGTCGATCATGCGTTGAGCAAAGCTTTGGATGCTGCTAGTGAAATGAAACATGAAGCCGAAACCGCAATTAGTGAGTCAGTTTATTCGAAAGAAGTTATGGAACAACTTGCAAGCGCAGTACAAAATGGTGCCGAGAAAGATAAGAACACGTAAATATTCTTCCTTTGTAAGAGAATTAGACTAAAAACTTTTCAATTTGATGCAAAAAATTTACTGTTCAATGTCTCTTTTAAACTACAGCATATTATACAATGGATTTTAAATATATAGGTTTCCTAGAAACAAATTTGCTTTTAGAAATGGGTTATTTGGAAAAAATCAATGAAATATCTCTCTACCACACAATTTATATATATATATATATGCATATATATATATATATATATATATATATATATATAATTTACGTCGCCATGGCTTGATTTAAACAACTACAAACTTATGTAAAAAATCATGCTAAAATGTATATGTATAATAACACACAATTTGAACAACTACAAGGAATAGTTCAAATAATCGCGGCGTAGCAGAATATTTTCATCAAAATTTATGTTGATGTACTTTACAAATGAGTATATTGTATTGTATTATATTTAATGAAAATGAAAATTATGCTATATTAAATTGATGTTTTTCTTGCTGTGCTTGTAAATTACCGATTAAAACTATAGAAAATCAAATTATGTGTATACCCAAGGCCTTCTAGCAGGCCTTGGTATACCGTAATCAGAAATTGAAATATGCAATTTCCAAAGAATTGTTTTTGTAACTTATTTGAGTAAACTGCTAAATTTGCAAAAGTTTATTATATTTATCAGTTATAACAACGATAACCCATTAACTTTATTTTATTAATCAAAACATGACGCTACTTTTAAAATATATTAAGAGGCAAATAAATTTTTAGATTTTAGCTCAGAAATATCAAGCTCATTTTGGCCCAACCCAACCCATGGACAACCCAGTCCATTTCCATTTCCTTACCGTATCTAAATATACTTACTTTCAAATTAATAAACTTAATTTTAGATGTATTTTAACTTATATCATACTATTCTTGTGAGCAGCACTCATATTAATACTAAATTTTTATATAATTAACTTTTTGTTAAAATTCTTTCAATACTAAGACATTCTAAAAATCCTCCTTATGTAAACAAACTGAGCAGGATTTGATAAATTATCGGTTTGTTTTTTGAGCAACTTTTCTTTTTCTGCTGAATAGAGTTAATGAGGTGATTCAAAAGAATTGATAGCTTATCTGATATTAATGAATGCAGAATTCTAACTGCATGCATTTATTTCTGTTATTGAATTCTTATTTGGTGTACCTAATACTAGTTTTTTTCCTATTTTTAACTTTTATGGTGATATCCCATTTCTTTTTATAAAATGCATAACAAATAACAACAGAATTTTTTATAATTAATAGGGTGTCTTTTATAGTTTTCCTAAGCAATATATTTGCTCGTCATCAAATGAATGCAACTTGCTCTAGATGACAGCAAAACGTATAAAATTAGTGTGTGTCTCAATACTTTTGTCCAATTCTGTAGTACTTGAGTTGTTAGTGATGATGATGACATATTTTTTATAGGAACCGTTATAAAACACAAGCCTATGAATGGGTTACGTAGGGTTATTTGACTGTATATTATAATTGAAATTTCATGTAAGTTCATTTGTAAAGGGTCATTCAAGAACTAGTTCCGTTCCAATACTGGTGAATCCAAAGTTCGAACAATGTTTGAGAGGGTTGTGCCTCTTCCACTTTGGATAACCAAGGCTACTAACGATGTTAACAAAAAAACTACTATGACGCGAATGGCTGCTTTATTTGCCCAGCAAACGCGTTTTATGGTTTGGGCTTAGGGGCAATTTGGCACCGTTAGAAAGTGTTCAGACTGCTTTACACACACTTTTCCATCTTGCATTGCCTTCTTCTAAGATCAAGCCTTTTTTTATTCATTATTAATGCTTTACCGCAAGCCACGTAGTGCACCTTTTTGATGATGAACCAACTTCTCTCCACGTTGACACACCGTGGGCATCCGCTATCTGATTTCCGCAATGGAAACACTTTCAAAAAGCACCCAGCCAGGTGTTGCGGAATCATTTCTTTTAAGTTCTTTTTCGCCATTTTGGCCATGGACTTACAACCAGGGAGTTCAATCTCAATCTCAATCTTGGGGGGTCAATCTCAAGCTTTTCAAATTCAATCTCAATCTCAATCTTTAATCTTGCCAAAAATCAATCTCAATCTCAATCTCAAGCTTTTAAATTGTTAATTTTTTTAGTGTTATTCTACTTTTTGGCAACTAGAAATATTTTGAAATGACGTTACTGTAAGCTATTACGTCAAATTTTATTTAGATTATGAATCAAATTTCATTAAATTCAATTCAAAATTCAAATAATAATAATGGAATCATTGGATTGGCTAGTGATAAATGACAACTATTGAAAGTCGAAGTTAGTTATATATACAGTTTTAGTGTACAATATACATTTTCAAAATCTGTAATCCAAATTAGCAACTTTACAGAAAAAGTAATCAATGGATTGACCTAAAATTTGTACCAGAGGTGCGTCTCTGCCCAAGGAGGAATCCATTAAAATTGGGTGCTGATCCGTGGGACACAAGCTGCATGGCGGATGTCTGTGCACTTCAAGCACTTTTCTAGTTATAAATATATTTTAATTTTTTAATTTTATTGCTGTGCAAACGCAAATGCCATTTTAATTTAATGTTAAATAAAAATTTTATTAAAAAAATTTAGAAATTTCTAAAAATTACGAGATGACGTCACGAAAATGACGTCATTAAATTGCGTCACATTTTCAATCTCAATCTTTAGACTTAGAGATTGACTCAATCTCAATCTTAAAAATAAATTCAATCTTCAATCACTAAAAAGTCAAGTACTTGAATTCCCTGCTTACAACAGCTCACCCAGATCGTAAAAGAGTTAGGTGAGCAGGTGAGCGCGAGCTTGGGTTGAGCGCATCATTAGGAATCTGCTTACCAGTCAGACACTTAACTATTGCAGAACCTTCAAGAAAAGAATTGTAGACACCCTCGCTGATGAATTATTGAATAATGCTGATGCTGAGGATAGAGCAATCGTTCGAAAGGGAAAATTTATTATAATTTTAGAAAAATTTGATGCAACCATTGATGAAAATTAAAAGCTAGTGCTGAAAGTGCAATAACCTCCCATGTTTAAAAAAACTAGTCTAAGAAAATATTGGCATACTGACAACACCTTTTCAAAAATAACTCTACAGAAGTTTTCGGGTGAAGCTATCGGGACAATCCTAGCATCCGACGAGTTGCTTCAGATGTTTGAATTAGTAAAGCGGCAGCAAACTTTTTTTGCAATGGTTTGGACGCATTGTCCTTTGTATTCCATATTGCTTAACCCTTATTCTTATACTAAGTCATTTTAAATAAGAAATATCGGTTTTCAATTAGCATTCTGTGGGACGCGGAAAGGAAGCAAAACGAGATTATAGGACTAATTCTTCAAATTCAATTGCAACTGGGCCAATATAATTTAATATTTGCTTTTAAATTGTATTATATTTTCAAGTTTATTAAATTCGATATTATAAATAATATCTGTAATAATATTCATTATTCAATTTGATTAATAATAATAAATATTTAATGTCATAAGGGGACCCATAAGTCTATGGGTCTGAGATCAGCGATGAAAAGGCTACATGAACTAGTTGAGAGGATCAGTAAATCACCAGGGCCGAAAATGAGTGGCCACGCAAGTCTCTATTTTCAACATAATTACAATATAATAAATGGTATCTTACAACAAAATACTCATAGCTATTTCACCACTTTTTTCTTTTATTGTTACACTAAGCAATAAAAACAACATGCGACAGAATTTTATAAAATTTAAGGTACATGATTCAAAAATACATGCAAGGAGGAAATTTAATAAATTTGTCCAATTTCCACATTTGTATCATTATCTATGAAGCTGACATTTTGGCTGATTTGATGTAGTTTAAGCTTTCATTAAGATATGAAGGAGTTTGCCACTCACCAGTTGTGCTTAGAAAAAACTCTAATCTGTAAAAAGAGTCTGTAGGAACAATTTTGTAGGTACAATTAAATATCATCGATTAATAATGTCTAAAATATGATCTAATTTTCTTCTCTGCAATCAACTACTAACTGTTTCCCCAAATGTTTGCTAAAAGTGAACTAGTGAATATATGTTTATCTTTTTCTAACTATGCATTAGCTATAACCAAAAAGCAATGCAAAGTTTACTTATTCGTAAAATTATTCGTAATCAAATTCAGACTTTATTCCTAAAATTCATAAGTTGATGAAAACAATTGTGCAATAAATTCTAAAAAATATTATATATTAACTTTTTTTCTATAAGGATGTTGTAAGTTTACAAGCATACTCATAACTCAATATATTTATATATACATATATACATATATATATATATATATATATATATATATATATATATATATATATATATATGCATAACACATTTTTGCAGTTGCTTCAATTCTTCTTGCAATCTAAGATTGGATTTATTGACAAAATACACAAACAAATGAACCGCAATTATTTCTTTAATTATTAAAACACAGTATGAAATAAAACTTAACTTTGAAATTCAGACCACTATTGCATACATACAATGTACTCAAGGAACTGATAGCAACAAAATCTTTAAAGTTCCAATAATTCTCTTGTTTATACTCTAAAGTTCTTGAAAAAATCACTCCCTTTAAAGTAACTAAAAAATACTTTAAAATATTACATGGGTTTCCAATACTCTGACCTAAAGATTCTTAAAGCTTAATATTGCACTCCAAGCCTCTAATTTTTTAAAGTTGCTTAAAGATATGTTAAGATACTAAATGATGCCAAAAATCTTTAATTCTCTTTAAAATGATTAATATGTTTGTAATATCCTCAAGTTGCAAGGCAACTGCTTTTGGATTTAGAAATGATATCTTAAACTGTTAGGATGAAATTATCTATAATTATATTATCTAGCAAACATGATATAATTAGATATATTTTGTAAGCTATATAATTTCCCAACAAATAGCATATATTTATAAGAAAATATAATTTATTTCATGTTTTGTAGCAGTTTATAATTTTGCATTCTGATGGATCAGTGGTTCAGCACTGTGTGGGTTGTTGGCCAATTGAATGTGGGTCACTGTGGGTCGTAGGTAAGTAGGATTGACCCACTTGCAACACTGCTACAAAGTTTTTATGTAACAAATTTATAAAAGTCTCTTCGAATTTTTGAATGACTGACAAAGAGCCTATGGATGTAATATTTTCGACATATGTTCGGGAAAATAGAAATCCAAATAAGATGATAAATAAATAACATCAAAATGCTTAAATTCCAATAATAAAATAGATGTAGACAAATACAACTCAAATAATTATGAAGAGATTTTATAAATATAATCTCGTATTAATGCGATGAACCTAATTTTCCTCACATCAATTTCCAAAACACNTCATCAATGGGCCAGCACTGTGTGGGTTGTTGGCCAATTGAATGTGGGTCACTGTGGGTCGTAGGTAAGTAGGATTGACCCACTTGCAACACTGCTACAAAGTTTTTATGTAACAAATTTATAAAAGTCTCTTCGAATTTTTGAATGACTGACAAAGAGCCTATGGATGTAATATTTTCGACATATGTTCGGGAAAATAGAAATCCAAATAAGATGATAAATAAATAACATCAAAATGCTTAAATTCCAATAATAAAATAGATGTAGACAAATACAACTCAAATAATTATGAAGAGATTTTATAAATATAATTTTCCTCACATCAATTTCCAAAACACAGAAACCAACATGCTTACCTTTAAGTTATAATGAATATAAAGTGCAATGTACCCAAGAATTTCATTCGTTATTTCATCGAATACCTAACAGCAGGAAAACAATCTCATTTATTTCAAGGCAAATCTTGAACATATAATCATCGTAATAAGCAATTAACAAAACCATTATATCAATGAACTCCAAGAATAGGTAAACATTGTTATTATATAATAAGAGATACGCTGCCTAATGATCTAAAATTTGAATGATTTCTATGGCCTACACATGTAAATTAGGCAATTCAGGACCAAACTTCTACAATATCATGTATAATTGCATAGAAAATAAATTTAAGAGTAAGTTGGTAACTAATAATTCGTATTATTGCATCCACAATACTGTTATGGATTTGAAAATTATTAAATATTTATGCAGTTTAGGATAAATAATTTGCCCCTTCATTTTATTCAGTGCATGCGCCAATCTGTGCGAATAAAACAACATACTGTATATGCGAACAAATATAATCTTACCAGTGAACCTTCGATGCATTGAATGAATGACACATTGTTAAAATTCTAATTCCAAATAAATGCGTCACAAAGGATGTTTTGGCTTTAATATGGCTCCCAAACAGCCAAATTAGAACTATGCAAACAACAGCCGAAAATAATGGCTATCAAAAGACGTAAAATTTTGATTGACATCTGTTTTAGCTGAATTTACGCTCTTAAACAGCCGTTTTAGAGCTAATAATGTCAAGGAGCCTAAAATATGCGCAAAAGCAGCGTTAAATGTTACTTGGGGCTGGGATCAATTTCAGCATATGATAAATCAATTCAAACCATCATCATTAATAGCAATAATATACACTATTCGATTTTCAAACGTTTACCAGCAACAATGTATCAGCTATTGATTGCCAAATATTTTTGCAAGATGAAACCCCATGCCACTTTTCAAAATGACTCTAAAGGATTAGTGTATTAGATGGCTTGTTCAGGTTTACATGTCTTATCTTACGTAATTAAAGGATGCATGCAAACGGGGGTGCACAATGAATGGTTTCTAAAACAATATTCGCAATATTTCAAAAAAAATTATATTTTTTGGGAAAATATCTTAATAATTTAACATTTTTAATAATTTTGTCACACCAAAATTAATTTGTGTCAATGCACATTTTACGGCTTACCAGAACTTACTCTCAGGTAAATCCACTGCAAATGTACTTTCTTAAATATTGCTCTTGCCATCAGCTTAGGCAATTTCTGAAAAATCAGACCAGCCTGGAAAGCAACCTAATTCTACTATTTCTTGGTAAGCAAATATTAGTCCAATGATCAGTAGGTTACCAATAACAGTAACAAAATACTAGATAAATATAGAGTCTATTGAACTATAAGAAAATAAACAGCTTGTTCAATACTAGTTGCAAAAAAACTGAATATATATATATATATATATATATACAGTACTGGAAAATTGAATTCGGCCACCAATGATTTGTCATCAACATTTCCTAGAAATTGACTCCAAAAATGTCATAGGTAATTTTAATTCAGATTTGGTGTTACAGAAAAAGTAATTCATCAATGTTGAGACATAATTATCACTATTTACTTTAAATCTCAAGAATAAATCCTACAATGTTTGTGGTAAGGTAATTTTTTCTTCTGACCAAATCAGAGAATCTGTAAATAATTTCATTGAGCTATTTTTAGTCTATATATTTTGAAAATACCTAATAACAGTCTTTCTTCGCCATATATGATGTCTGGTTACGTACCTATTGCAATCTCGAAACATCTGGAAGGGATGAGTCTACGTAATATATCCCAACTTGTTGAGCGACCTTGAAGTACTGTCGAGGATATCATCAGACGTTTCACTTCTGAAAACATCATTGCCCCCAAGCCAAGGTCCGAAAGACCAAAGAAAACCTCCAAAACCTCCCAATCAGCTCTAGTGTGTCTTACAAAGTGAAATCCCAGAAAGACCTCAAAGGGAACTTCGCAAGAATTGGCTGACGGTCACCTCGTGAGGGGAAGAACTGCGGAAACATCCTCAAAAAATACTCAATTGGGACTTTTCTGGCTAGATATTCAGAGAATAAATTATTCCAAACTTCCAGCAATGAGTAATATTAGACCAAATTAAACAAATGATATAATGCTATTCAAATTTACGTACAAATATAAATTCCTCTACGAGCAATCAATCAGATTACAAAGGATAATTATCACTAATTGTACAAAACCGAGTATAAAATGTCTTAATAATTAGACACTCAATGTTATTTTGCAAATAAGGATGCAAATATGCTACACTGACATATACCTTAACCCTGAACTTGGTGAGAAATTTACAGATTTTTTGACTATGTTTATAAGCCACACAGGTTCAGTTTTTACATGAGGATTTACAGCACTTCTTATTAGTTCATTTACTATTCTCTTTAGTTGCTTAGTGCATGCCACAATTAATTGATACTTTCTGTATATATGTATATATATATATATATATAT
>CABFPE010000223.1:24475-46118 GCA_900660155.1 Hofstenia miamia | reverse complement strand
ACCATGAACATGCACCTAAGAGGAAGAACTTTACTATTTTAATGAAAACCAAGCATACAAAAATTGCAGAAGCTATATGGATAAAAGAAACTAAGGAGAATCTATTAAATAAACAATTATGTCAAAGACTAAATATCGGTATAAGATCTACGAATTACAATTTTAAAATCATAAAATTTGTATTTACCACCATATTATTTTAGGTATTTTGTACTGACGATGAGTGGAGGCACTCGAAACATGTATACATAAAATATTTCTTGTTTTCTACAATGTATATATATATATATGTGTGTGTGTTTATAAGTGAAGCATTTATTTTTCTCATCAAAGACTAAATAAATATTTGGACAAAATGTTAATATAACTTTGTTTAGAAATGTCATCAAAAATGTACAATCTCCTTAGCAGTAGGTTATTAACCCATTGTTTACAATATCATTTTAATGAAATTGTTAAATTTCCATAAATTTTTTTCAAGTTTCTTAATTAATTTCATCTTGTTGGAAATTAGGAATACTATTAAAGTACTTTAATAGTATTCCTAATTTCTATCAAGCATAAAATTTTCTTAAATTTTTGCAAAGTTTCTTTAATTTTTATAAATTTATTTAAAGTAAGTTTGACTAGGGTTAATATCGTTAGGATTACGTATTCCCATCTAGCCATTCAACACTATAAAACTGTTCTCTAATTACAACAACTAATTGGTATTATATACAAAATCATTATCTACTGGTCGATACTAACAACCAGCACCGATGTTACATGCCACCAGGCCAGGATAGCTGTTTTCTATGTATTTTCCAAAGTATGTGCTTTTGGAGAACATATCAGCAAGAACTTGCGTTATTCAAGATCCCACGATATTAACGTACTTATTCGACAGCTCTTTGTTTAAATCATGCAACACTAGAAGCAGCACTCATTCAAACTCGCATTGGTTTGGTCTCATTTTGCAAAAAAGCATATGGTTGAACTAACTGACTCACTCCAACAAATTTTCCACTGTTGAATACCAAGAGAAAACCCTTCGATCACGCCTAATCTATCCTAACTCTTATGGGCTCGAGATCAAGTTAAGCTCACTATGTAATATCTGTGGGCTTAAACATTCCCATTCAGCACTATTATATACAATATCATTATCATAATATTTACAAAAACCTGAAAGCAATAGACAGGCCAATACTTAAAACCTGCACAGATGTTACAATGTATATATATNAATGAGAGAAATTGATGTGGAGGTTTACAGAAATGAATTAGACAAACTCATAGTACATTGCGAAAGAGTAATTGAGTGCGGAGGAAATTATGTCACGCCAAATTAACTTATTTGTTTTCCGCGTTGCAGCATTAATGTTTACTATTTTTCAAATGAATATAAATCTTGTGTCTTTTTTTCGATTTCTCTAAAAGTTTTACAGAATATCAATTATGCGTGTAAATATATTTATGCAAAAAATTATTAAAATTGGTTCATAATTAGCAAAGATATTTAGTAGGGCTCATTACTTCTGGTACACCGTAATGTATATATATATATATATATGTTCAGATTTTATTACTTACAATTACTAATCATGCATTAAACTAACTCTTAATTGATAAGTTATATAGAATCTATGTTTGATAATTTAACAAATTCTTAACTTACAGATTTAGTGAATCTGATTTTCAATTAATTCACATTGTATTAATGAGAGTCTTTATAGTTGAAAATAAAATCACCATAAAAAAACATTCTTAACTTACAGATTTAGTGAATCTGATTTTCAATTAATTCACATTGTATTTATAACAGTGTTCATAGTTGAAATTGAAAATCAACATAAAAAACTACTAATATCTTTTTTAGAAGTGATAATCAGCACACTTAGTGCTCCTTGTTTCTGGGACTATCTCAAAGAAGATGGCAATGAGGATGAACACTAAGAAAAAGAAAACTTAATTTTAGTGTTTTATATGTTTTTCAATTTTACTAATTTTCTTACTTACTGGATTCATTTGTGTAAAAATTCTGTGTTTTAATGTTGCATCTTGTGAAGCAGTATTTTATTTTTTCAGTATTATTCAAGGAATATAATATAAAGAAAAAAAATATTGATAATGAATTTATACTTAGAAGTTCGAAAATGTGAATATTGAAAAGTGTTTGCTTTGATGTTATTTTGACTGTTTTGAAATTTTTTAATTTCGGGCAACCTAGTGATAATCAATATCATTTAATTCAAGACAGCTCAATTTTCCAATCTTACCTGCTAAGTTGTTAAAGGCAAAGTTAAGAAGCTGTGATTTTATCTTGAACCTACTGTTTGTGGGCAAAATGTATACATGGCTGTCAAATTTTTGAAGAAACTTAGTTTGAAAGAACACTTTTCTTTATTACACAGCATGGCTACTGCATTTTTAGAAGGAAAGTTATAAGAGATTGAGAGTAGGTTGTATGATTTATTAAAATTAAACAAAATCAGTTAGGGAAAAATAGGAAGCTCAGGTGAGCAAGTAGGGAGAATGTCTATAGCAAGATGGAAGAATATTCCACTGAATGGGCAAAGAAAATACTTCAGTAGTTATAGTGCTTAACTTGGAAGGCTAAGCTAGTTTTTATAAATGAAGACAGCAAAGCGAAAGTGTTACAACGAAAAGTGCTGAGAATAATCATCAGTATGCCAAACACCAGGTTTTCATTGTAAGGTGAATCATGTTTTAAAGGATTTATCTAATTACTAATAAAGTGAAATTGTTAACCCCTTTTATGATTAATATAAATTTCTATAGGAAAATTGGGTTATAATGAAAATTTTACTAAGCTAATGTAATAGTCTTAAGCATGGCATTACCACTCTTTATATGCCTATTGTATCTATACCTTGCTCTCAGTAGGCCTTATATTGATACCTCTCTATGTGCGCTTTTTCAAAAAAAATGAAAAAACTTTAATTTATTTTTATTTTACTGGTTCTTTTCATTAATTGTATACAAAATAGTTATTTTTGCAAAATTTATGTCAAAGATGTCATTGTATTGGCATATTTTTATTTAGCAAAGCATGGAATTTCAATAAACAGAATTGATTTAATTTACAAGCAATCTGACGAATTCGGACCTCAGATATTTTGCAAAGTAACTTCAATCATCAATACTACTCAATATTTTTTAAGTATTTAATTAATATCGTGAATAGAAATAACGTAATAAGGTTATTTAGCTTCTTTGCACTAGTTGTCTAATCAATTAGTAAATTTGTGTAATAAGGATAAATCATTATATGAGATCACTGCATGTGACTCAAGCAGTGGTTAAGCGTGGACAATTTTGGAGCAGGGCCTCCTGTTCTGAGAAAAATTTGTATAAAATTTTAAAAATAACATTAACTTCATGTTATTTCAACATTATTATGTGTACGCCTATGTTTATTTTGCAATGTGAAATGAAGATATCTATGGTTATGTACAAGACGATACGGTATCACCTTGGTAATTTACAACTGGTAATTTTCATTTTTTACAATATTACATTTGGATCATTCAATTAATATCAAAAAGCAATGGAGGTGTTGTTTGGTAAAAGTGTAAACCCAAGTAACATTTAACGCTGATTTTGCGCTTATTTTGGGCTCTAATATAGCTCTTTTATGGTTGTAAATCCGCGCTTAAAACGCGCGATTTTGGTACCTTTTTAATGCTTATTACGCGCGTATTTTCGGCGCTTTTTAAGCGCTTATTGAGAGCCTTAAACCAGCCACTTGAGAAATGAATTTACTAATAAAATTTAATGCTGCTTTTGCTTTTATTTTAGGCTCCTTGAAAATATTAGCTGTAAAATGGCTGCTTAACAGTGTAAACTCAGTACTCAGCCCAAACAAATATAAACCATACGTTAAAGTAAATGCTAATAAATAGCATCAAGGTCAATAGTAGCTGACCTTATAGCATCGAACAGACTTCAGCTTAAGTTTGTTAAAAATAAGTATGAATGCTTACCTTTTGCACAGCTATTCTAAAATATAAATGTATATAGATAGTATTAACTAAAAACTACTTACGAAATGATCACTAGAACAATAATTGAGATGGGGCAATTACATATAGATTATTACATAACAATAATATTCTATTTTGTATAAAGTAATATGTTAAGTTTATTTTGAGCCAAAAAGAAAAATTATCTACCTCAAATATTTGAAACGCAAGTGATTACGTAAAGTTATTTCGATTCGAAACCTAAAATAAAACATAAGACAAAGGTAAGAAATTAACCTGTCACTGAAGTGCAGCTAAGCATCGAGTTGTGCAACAATCAGGGATACACAATATTGTGGCAACTAAACATTTATTATTCAATATACAAAAAATTATCAAATAAACAAAATAAATATATAAGCCCCATCTCAATTTTCCTGATCTCCTGAATTTCTAAAATACAAATAAAGTAACATATGGTTAGAAACATTGAATGTGATAATATAATATTAACACATCAAACCTTGATTTAAATTGAGGGATATTTTTTAGCATTTTTTTAATGTATTCATCCACTTGTGATTCTGTTACCGATGGGTAAAGATGACAGTTAACTTCTAAAATGATAATTCAATTTTTTTACGTGTCAGTAGACTTACTTCTGATTAAAGTCACTATGAAAGGGTAATCGGAAAAAATTCCATGCTTTTCCCCTTTTCCCCTCCAGTTGAGTTGAGAAGCAACGTAGTTAGTCATTAATCTCGAAAATATTTTTCGAGTAGTCTCGGGCATTGTTGTGCCTCCCACCTTGATTAGTTGATTTTTCTAAAAATAAATTCATTATACCTTCAATTAAACTCTGTCCCAGTTAATAAGTAAACCGGTTTTTTAGGAAAATGAGGTAGTATGGTATAAACACGAGTATAATTTCAAGTTTTGATTTTAATTTTTTTATAATATGCACAAGATCCTAAACTATCTAATTCGAGCCAAAACCATGGTATTTACGCTATAATAAAACCCCAATTATTGATATAAAACTTTACTTATTAACTGGGACAGAGTTTAATTGAAAATTATTATAAATTGTTAATTAGAAGAAATTACCATGCTATTGAACATGATAGAATTCTCTAAGCTTTTGTTCATTTTTCCTAAATCATCCAGTTCTGCAGCTGATTCAAGAACTAAATCAGTATTGGATTTGTCCATTCCTAACTGCTGACGAATCTGTTTTAGCTGCCTTTCATGCGAAAGCTGCACTCGTTGAATGCCATGCAACATTTCTTTAATTTCACTAAAATTAAGCAATGTATACTTGCAATTGAAATTTAATTCACATACAAATAAAATGAAAACCAATATTAACATTGAATTTAAATACTGAATAAATGCTTTCAAAAAATGAATAACTCTAAATATGCACTTCTTAACAAGATTTGCCAACTAACATGATCATAAATTGTTTACCTTAGCGAAGAAAACAGTTGCGTTTGGAATTGAGTTTGTGGAGTAGTTGGGCTTAGAACTTCATTGACTGGAAACTCAGACCCTAATCTAAACAAAAAAATAAAAAATTCTGCACATAAAGTTTAAGTGCACGTGTTATACAGCTCATTTTACACTAAATATTTTACCCAAATGAAGTAGAACATGGAATTTCTGTTGATATCAGATTTAGTTCAGGTAGTGCCTGTAAGTTTTCTTGGCTTGTTTGCTGAATACGGGATCTAAAAGTTAAATATCATTCAAATATAAATAATGTAGATTTACAACCTTTTATTTAAGTGAATTTCTTCTAGAGCTGCATTATGCTCGCATAGGTCCAAGTAACGCCTATTTGGAGGTCTTGAGCGTCGTGTTGGCAGGTCCATTTCCGAAAGATCGCTGTTACCTTCTAGGCATCGAGACACTTTATGAAGAGCC
Source organism: Hofstenia miamia (assembly GCA_900660155.1). Lineage (NCBI taxonomy): Eukaryota > Metazoa > Xenacoelomorpha > Acoela > Hofsteniidae > Hofstenia > Hofstenia miamia. The sequence continues at coordinate 40,224 of CABFPE010000223.1, read as the reverse complement.
TTTGTTTCATCAGCTATAGTTATACTAGATAAATATTCAAATGAAATTTAAATACCAGCAAAACCATGAACAACTACAGCATAGCAATTCCATTGACTCTTATCGGGATCCACTAACTTGGAACGATATGTCCTCACCATGGCTGCTCGAGGATAAAATGCAAACTCATGGTTTTCAGTCAACCATTTTCTTGGAATATATTCGACTGCCCCTCCTGCGAATTATATATATATACATATATCAAATTTACACAGTACCCGATTTAAGGAGGGGCAAGGGAGGACGAATGCCATGGGCCCCGCACTAAGCAATTAACAGAGAAAAGTTATTAGTAAATTTAAGAAAAAGAAAATTAAATCTTTCACAATATGTATTCAACAATTACATTTGAACATTAGGGTACATACATTAATATCCACACTATGATTTACGACAAATAAGGCTCTTTTCGATTTGAACGTTACAATTAAAGGATATTTGTGATCCACAATATAAATTGGTTTGTAAATGCTCAACTGAGAGAGGTATAGCATGAAACTTAATTGCATATTTTAGAAAAAAAGTCTTCAAATAAATATGTCCTAAATAACAACTACGTTTTAATAATTAAATTAGTTTCCAAAATACAAGAAATTTTTTTTGATAAATATAACCTTCGACAAATACAATATGGCTAAGTTCTTTCCTATTACTATATATATATATATATATATATATATATATATATATATATATATATATATATATATATATTTCAAGCACTAAAACATATTGATGTTATAATAATTTTTTGTTGTTCATTAAATTTGATTTGATTTCTTTCTTGATGAATAATGATTCTGCAATTAATGGATAATTAGTTTTAAGAAATATTTCTTAATTCGATGTTGATGGTGAACTTCTGAGTTTAGATGTTATTATAGATGTTCATGAATTCTTGTGTAACATCCTCTATACCAGGCGTTATCACTGTTTCCCGGTGTTACTTTATAACATTGGTTGTGTATTCGCAGGTAGGGATTTACTAACTTAACACTGCTTTAGCTTTACGTAGTTCCATTAACTTAAACTAACAAAACGTAACTATCCACTGTTTAGGTGACGAAGCCACGCAGTATCTCCTCCAATGATCGAGAGTGGGCATCTGCCAGACTCTGATCTCCATATCCAGTTTCACTTGTTCATCATTGATCCATTTGGTTGAGTTCCATTTCTCAGCTCATCGATATAGCTTATGTGTACCCTATCTTAGCTCAGTGTATACTCAAGACAAGACACAATTCGACTTAGGCTCTATTTATAAAAGTGTTTTGCATTTATGCAACCTGACTTGTTACTAGCTGCTTAATAAATATTACATGTAGCCATTACCGAAATATATTGTCTTTGATAACTAGTTTAATATACAGCAGCTTCCTAACTTTCATTTAATAATTTCCACATGTATGGTCACATTATCGGTCACGTTATAGTCAATAATGTGGATCTAAAATAATATAGATATAATCCCCGAGAAAATCAAAATCGTTTGATATTCGAATGTTTTTCAAGTGCTCTACTTGAGAGGTTGAATGTCGAGTGTTTTGGGTGTTTAGACGTGACATTCGCTCATTGAAAACACAAGACATGCATGTCTCATGTCACGTGTAAACGGAGTATTATTTACTAATGAAAAGGAAAATGGAATTTTTTTGGCAAAATTTTAACTTGAATATGAAATTGGTATGCTTAAACTCAAAAAAGTAATTTAATCATATGCTTAATACATTGATGAGATATTCTCTACACCCAAAACATTTGTCTGGCGCCCTAGAAGGCATCAAGATTCAATCTTCCTACACCTCAAATGTAGTCAGGCATATCTCCCAATCATCATGGCTTGGATTACATTTGTCACAATTGTTGTGATTCACTGAAACTTTTGTAAAGTGTGTTAAAATGACTAAGGACAAATTATATACACATTCTGGATGAAAAGCCCAATACGTTTTTAGAATGCAACAAATTTTCTATTTCAGATTTTGAAAATTGGGGCATCTAGTAGAGCAAACTTGATTTTAGTACATTAGCATAAATGGATTATCCATATATAAATATAAAAAGGCTACAAATTTCAGTATTCCTAAACGAATTCAAAGAACTAAACCTCAATTGTAGCAAGTCCGAACTAACACATCGTAAAAAATTCTCAAATTTTTAACATTTAGAAAAATGCATGATGAATCAATATTTAATCAAATCTAGAATGAAAAATATTTTGCAAAGATATTATTTACGCGGTTCAGAATAACCTCATCAGAAAGTCCTGGATGCGCCCCTACACCTCGCAAATGTGAAAGAATCGCCTAGGCTGTCGCTAAAAGTGTAATAATTCAAATAAATTTTAGAAGTATATTACCTGTTTCTGAAAAAATAGCAAAATGATTTGTTGACTAAATAGCATTCTATTTTAGAAAAGACATTCAAACCAATTGACCATTTTCTACATGTTGGCTTTTTTAGTAAATATTAACATAAGTATAACAACCAAAAAACGAAGGAAAATGCTGACAAAGCACCCGTGGACTTCTAAACAAAAAACTTAAGCATATGTACAGAGGACAGAACATGTAAGTAAACACACAAATAAAGAAGTAACTGAGCTATAGAAGCTAACAAAAACAAAACATGTAATGAATGAAAAACAAAACAATGATGCCAAACAACACCTAAACAAAAACTAAAACAAACTTACAAATGTATAGACACTCGATTCATGCATACTTATGAAGGCATTAAAAAGGAAGGGACGAATATATAACAAAGTTTTACGAGTAAGGTGAAAATATATTTACATGTATAAAATATGTAGCAACCACACCTATAATGTCCGCCTGGTCTTTGGAAGGGCAATGCTTTTAATGCAGTATTCTATGGTTTAGTGAAAATATAGTGTACTAAGTATGTCTTAAACTATGTTAAAGTCTGCAGGATTTTGTGGTATTCCGGCTTTACAGTGAAATATTAGATGCTATGGGTTTTCATTTTCTATGTTACATAATCTAAAGAATGGTGTTTCAACTCATCTAAAAAAGTAAAAATTATCCCGAATTATCATTCTATTCAAGGTGACTTTATACATGATTGTTTTATAATAAGAACGTATGGTGGAATTTCTTAATCTTTGCAGTATATTTTGTAATGAAAACTTAGTAATGAGCCAATAGCTTGAAGCCTTATTGAAATGACAGAAATCACTTAATGTTTTGCTTTGATTGATTGGTAAAACCCCATTTGTGTATTATAAAGTTTTGCAGACTCTTGGGTTCTATATCTTGGTCAAATTGAATTGGTTCTCCTATGTTTTAGGATTTTTATAAACGCGCCTAGTTGTGTGCTACAGCCATTTGCGTTTAATTTTTCTGAAGACATCATTTTCCAAGTTAAAGTCGCATTAACACGCATTTATTACAATATCCAGCGGGCAAAAATTATAAATGTATTACAAACAGATGCTATGGTAATTTCCAACGTTAAATTTTGTTTAAATTTGCAATACACAAGCTGCACGTTGAATCTCTAGCCAAAACTCAACCAAATTAAATTAGCATTCAACAAAATCAAGAAAGAATTATGTATGTATTTATGCTTACATTTGGCTCTAGGTAAATAAAAACCAAAAATTATACTACTTTTTTTCATTTTGTTCAAAAATTCAACCTATAAATAATTTTATAGCACATATAGAAAGTAATGTAGGAATAATTTATTAAAGTATTTAACACTAATTTAAAATTGTTTGAAAATTAGCCAAACTACTTTTAACTTTATATTCTCTATGTTACTTTAAAAAATAATGTCTAATTCTATTCAAAATCAAAACTTAAATTGATTTGGCTAAAATTATTACTAAATTGCGAGTGGATATATAGCACTTTCCAAGGCAACTGAACATGGTAAATATTTTGAAAATTACATATCTGGTAATGAAATTATAAATCGATTGTGAAGTTGTGTGCTAGAAATTGATATTTCTTCGACACACATATCGCATTTTCTGTATTTATTTGCTGCATGCATTTTGAATGAATCGCTGCATGGCAGTTTGTCTGTTAATAATTGTATTATAATGGTATACGTTAGTAGTAAACTCTTAATATCTTTGAATAAGATGAAAATGTCACACCATTGCCAGATTTTCTGCTGTCAATTTTTTTGTAGAATAGCACCTCTTTCCAAATGTTCTGTAATATTGCATTTTTCCAATTATATTTATGTGAAACATGAATTCGCGCAGTTATTGTGACAGATGTTCCAAGTTTATAAAATTATTTTCTCTATTTTCACTAGTATTGAATGTTAACAGTAAAATATTCTCTTTTTTTATTTTGTTTTATTACTTTTATTACATGTTTATATTGAAAAGTTGTTTGAACCTTAAAGAACCATTTTTAGAAGATGAATGTTATGGATTACCATTGATTTCATGACTTAATAAATATTTTTGTCAAACAATACTTAACACAGAATCATGAACGAATGTTTCTGAAAAAATTAATGATATCACATTTGCTTTCTTAAGAATTTGCACATCAATATTTCAAAGCCTTTGTGCAAATTTGGACAAATAGCAAAAACTTTCTAAATTCAATTTTTTGTTAAAAATTATATATCTGTGAGCCTCTAGACATTTTCAATAGCAAAAACTTAATATCTGCTAAAAATTAAAGAAATCTGAAATCGAGATATAGAATTAATCATGTTGTGAAAAATTAGAAAAATATTTTGAGCAATCAAAAAAATATTTCTTGATTAATTTTCATCATAAAATTTTTTGAATTTGGGATTTTAATATTAAAATATACAAACAATCAATTAATATAATTTTAAATATAATATAAATAATTTAAAATTAAAAAATATACATTGTTCATGTGCAAAATTCTGTCATAAAACTTATTAGAATGTATAAAAAAGTAAGTTTACACTTTTGTTGAACTAATATATTTAGGTTCAACAGAGTCTTCCACAGCTATCCTATTGATTTCTCACATCATGTTAACATCATTGATGTTGCTTCTTTCTTTTTGATTACTTGGCACATCAGTTCTGGCATTTGCATCTTTGTTTGCACTTGTAGATTTCTTTTGCAGCAAATTTTCTTTTCACATATTATAAAAAAAACAATGAAAAATGAACAGAACAGCAAAAGAATGGAAACAATAATGATAGCGGGATACTGCACTCAAGATTTTAGAATCATATAATCACCGTACTCCATTGATGAGTATGAAAGAACTGTTTCTCTTTCATCTCTTGGGCCAAAATCACAGTCACAATTTCGATTACCACACTCAATTTCAGGCGCATTAGCTTTGTAAAATCTGTATGTGAATAAAATCATTAGCTTCTCCCATTGAAAAATATTTAAAAGGCGCAGAATATACATCTAAACTGTATTCTGCATAATGTTGTAGATCCATAGGAAGTTCCAATTTCGTAAGAATATCTCCTTCAAAAATATTTGTGATACATTTCACATGAAAAGTTTTGCAATCATTTCTAGTAGTGACTTTACAGACAAATACTTCGAATCTGAGAAAGTCCTCTGATTCGCCGTTATTGTATTCAGTTGTAATATATAGAAGTAGTCTTCTTCTTGCACCAGATGAGTCTGATGGATTACTGCAAAAACCTACATCTACTTGTTTTGTTGGTGATACAATGTTTCCAAAAACTGGAAAGCTAAGATTTGGGATTTCGCAATACACATTTTGATTTTGATTATGAAGTGGGTATATGTAGCATATTGGAGCATTATTGCAAATTATGCTTATTGCAATAGAGCATGACTTTAACGCTAGTAGCCATCCCAGAGATTTCATTGTATCAAAGAATGAAAACAATTTCATTATGGCTTGCAAAAAATATTAATACAAACATTTGGATTTTAATTTTTTTTTCAAATATTTAATTGTAAAAATAATTTTTTTTGTATTAAATTTTAAGAACATTACAAAACTTTGGAAATTATAGTTATGAGATACAGATGGGACAGTTTTCTTGATTCTAGACAAATATTTGGTAGCCGGATTTTCTTAATGAAGGACGTTAGTTATAAATAGAATAGCGGCGCATGTTTTTGTCATCTGTCAAATATCTAGAATTATTTTGAAATGGAATGTTTATTCAAAGGAAACAAGTTATTGATTAAAAATGGATTTATGTTCTCAAAGAACAATGAACGAAGTGTTTATATCATAATGCATATCATACTGTAAATAAACATTCGTCTATTGTTTGCATTTCCAATAATTTTGAAGGCACCTACTTAAACCTAAATATTTGTGGTTTTTGTAAATGTAGTGGTTCATGATGTAATAAACACATCCATATTAACATATGGAAGATTGTGGGTTCAAATACACTTCTTATTAAGTGCAATTCAAAATTTGAAATCGGCAGGTATTTTTTCAAGTTAACTATAAATAGATTCAAATTCATTGTAACAGTTGATAAAGAAATTTCTTTGGAATTCTTATACTTGCTTTTTGCTACGGTTTTATTATTTAATAGAATATTCAGCTATATGATTGGTGTTTAGTTGTGGTGAGGATCCATCATGGGAACAATTCAAGGTTCCTTGTGCCAAGCCATGAAAGCTCACTTATGCTAGGACTACAGTTAGAAGTTTTTATCTCCATTTAGCTGACTATCAATTGCTATCTTACATGTATAATGATAATTAATTCAATACAAAGCTAGTAAGCCAAACTTAGGAATCTATATCTACACTATTTTAGATCCAAATTAATGACTATAATGTGACTGATAATGTGACCAAGCATGTATCGATTATTACATGTAGGGTAGGAAGCTGCTAGATATTTAATTAGGTTAATAAAGCCAATATATTTTGGTAATGGTTAAATACAATATTAAGTATGCAGCTTGTAACAATCCAGGTTGCAAGTATATAGCATACTTTACAAATTGAGACTAAGTCTAGTTGTGTCTAGTCTTGAGTAAGTACTGAGCTAGGATATGGTACACATAAGTTGCGTTGCTGAGCTGAGAGGTGGAACTCATTCAACTGGAACGTAGAAGAGTGGTTGTTACTGGATGTGGAAATTAGCTTTGGGTTGATGCCCAATTACCAGCAACTGAAAATGATGCTGCAAGGCTTCATCACCTAAATAGTGTTCATTATGCCATCTATTAATTACAGTTAATGGAATTAATAATGTAGAATTCAAGCAGTTTGAGGACAGTACATCCCTACCCACTAATGTATTGTTCTAATTATAACAGTATAGCAAGCAAATCAGATAATGAAGCCTGGTAGAGGATGTTACACTATTTGCACATTTGTGTGCTCTGTGTATTGCAGTTGTCTACTTTGAAAGAAATTGAGACAATTGGCTAAAGTAATATTGTATAAGACACAGGTTTGTTTATGAGGTTGAACCTTGTTTTACACTGGGGTTACAAAATGCTATGTACACCTATATTCAAAATAAAAAAAACTTTAGAAAAAACAAAAATAAAACCGTTTTCAGTATTTAATATATCGTCCATGTCTTCTTAGAACCATTTCCGCTCTATTTCGTATAATTTTTTTATTGTTTGCTCAGAAATCGAGTTCCAAATTGTTTGAACAACAGAATCCAGGTTCTGCCAAAAAATAACTTGATTTTTTAAAATTTGCTTCAAAATTGCCCACATGTTTTCAATCACGTTTTAATCAAGGCTATAAGGGGGCCAGTTTTCAGCCTCAATGTTGCTTTCTTTGAAAAATCTTTGACAATTTTGGATTTATGTATGGATGCATTGTCTTGTTGAAAAACTTACCTAAGCATATGAATCCCTCTTTTGCATTTCCCAACAAACTAACATACCCTGATGAATTGAGAGTATTAGGGCAAGAATATCAAACTTTTTTATAATTGGAACGGATCACACCACAGTACATAATGGATCTTCTATCTGTGGAAATTGACTTAATGTGCGCATCTGAAAATTGGGTACCATTTTTTCACCAAACAACTAATTTCCATTGTTACTGAGTTTTACCTGGGTCTCATCACTAAAGATCACTTGTTTCCAATCGCCAGCTGTTCTACTGCGTCTTTCTCAGCACCATTGGAAACTGACATGGACATTTTTCTTTGTCAAAGTGGGTTTTTTGGTGGTTGATCTCCCAAAAATTCGGTTTTTATGTAGAACTCTTCAAATAGTTTGAACCAAGACTGTTGAACTGCAAGAAAACCGGTTTCACTCAGTAGTGACATGCCTCATGCTTCACTTTGGGTCACTTTTCACATAATGTACTAGTAAATTTTCGTCTCTTTTTGTCAATTCTTGCTTTCTCCCCATTGATTTACCAGCTGTAAATGTACCATTTCTCTCATATCTCGCAAAAGCAGACTGGGCTGAAGATCTGCTTTTTAAATCGTGAACTGCTACTAATTTCTTTCATGAATAATGTTATTTTCACAGAATAATGACTTGTGAAACAATAGAATCAGGCAATGGTTTTCCCATTTCAAGTGCTTTATGGTATTGCAAAAGGTAATATGACTAAATGTTTTATTAATTAACAATGTATTATCACAAACACAATGATTTTGTAGCTAAAGTTGATTCATTTAGACTAGTGGTAAAAAGTTTAAAACAAGATGTACATAGCATTATGTCAACCTACTATATTTGTTTTCAATGTAATCAAAATTTGTGATTATGTGAGCACCACTTTTGTGTAATTAAGCTATAAAATAATTTAATCATTCACATTCTGAAATTATTCTAACAATTTTAAGTTACTGTATATTGGCACTGATTGATGTTTTTAATCTGATTACCAAATCAAGGTTGTAAATAATGAAAACAGCTTATCTTCCACTTAGCCTTTAACTTTGCTCTCATGTTTGCCATACAGTAGAATTCCAAACACTGTGACATATTTTGACAATTTAATAGACATCAAGCATCTTTCTACATGTATATAAATATTTGTAAAGTTAATAAAGTATACAAGTTATGGTAGCTATGTGGTCATATTTTCTCACAAACATTCAACAATAACATATTACAAATATTTTATAGCTAATCTAGTACATTCAACAGAGTATATTTTTATATATATTCTTCAACAATTTGCTCATATAAATTAAAATTAAATATTTTTACTTTGATAAAATTTAAAACCAATTTTTAAAAGAAAGCTACAAGATTGTAATGACAAATTGATTTTTTCTAGTATTCAAGCAATAATCACTGAAATGCTGCACAAATTATTCTTGTTAATTTGTTTATCACATTTTCAATATATATTAAGTAGCAACAATCATTGTTTTACATTAAATTTAATACTCAGAAGGTATACCTTGTATTATGTGATGCTTTTGTCTTCACATTTTCAATTTTGCAATTTAATGTTTGTCTTGAAATTTTTTAAAGTTCAAGATGTTGTACTAATATACATATTTTTCAAAATTTTCCAATTTGTTCAAAAATACTACATTTTTATCTCTCTGGTATATATTTTTTGTTTAGTCTTTATAGTTTTATCATTTAATAATGGTTTTGAAAATACAGGAAATTACATGGTAACACTTTATGTTCATTTAATTTCTACATGTAGAATTAGGATGTTTTTCATTTTTTAATAAATTTAAAAATTCCTACATTTTCTGTGATTCAAATGTGGAACATGGAAATAATTCCATGGTGTTTGAAGAGGCATTTAGTTCTTAAATTCATTTATGATGATTATGGTACAAAATACAATGAGCATTACAAAAATGTTTGAACAGTTTTGGTTAAACATTATCATATTCCTGTGCCCTGAAAAGTTGTCAAAACATCTATATGATCACAACTATATAAAAGTTAAATTCAATTGAAATAAGTAATATATGCTTATACATATCACTATGTGCCAATTTTTTACTTAGTTACACCACAGATTTCAAAATTTTACTCATATTTTTTCTGAATTTTTGTCTGAATAAAATTTATGTTTTGGGATAATATAGGAACAAAAACGTGCAAGGAAAGAAATGAAACTAAAATTCTGTGGTCAAATGTGACTATGCAGTCTTTAATTGTGTGATGAAATGAAAAATTTTACTTGATATTTAATGATTGATGAATAGGCAAATCTGAATTAATTTGAAATAATTTATAATTTAAAGAATTTATGCTGTTTTTAAAATTTAAAAATGTGAAAAACTATAGGGAATTCCACTCAAGCTGTTTGAGTGCTCAGGAAATGCATCAAAATTTTTAATTTAAGATTTTAGGAATATTAAATTAATATACACTTCCATCTTGAGTAATTTTGAAGGATATAATCTAGCAAATGCTTTAACACATGCTATGAAGCCTTAATTTCTGCACAAAGTTTTTGTTTTGTCTCACATGTTAGAATAAATAATGAAGTTTGAGATTTACACCATGCTCTAAGCCTTTGTGATTTGAATGGCAATGTCAGTGTTGTAAAATGCTCAACAGCAACAGCTCATCATTATGTCGAAAGCCACTGGAGATATATATTTGGTGTCACCTTAAAAATACTGTGTTCATTAAAATAATAAAACAAAGTCCAAATAATCTCCAGTTCATTCAACACCTTTTCTAATGCTAGAACTGTGAGTTTCTCTCCAACAGTGATGATGATACAGGTTGGCTGGTTTGAGACGTGAACAGCAATGAAAACTTCCACTGCTATTTTGAAAAAAAATATTTTCAAGCTAGTTGTGTTTCTGTTATTAGCACATTATTTACAAAATGTCTTGAACAGAAAAATTTTCCTAAATACATGAAAATTAAAGTTGAGCAAAATTCAAATCTTCAACAAAAATATTCTCAAAAAATTTTTTCCCTAAAATTAGAAAATGACATTGAAATTCAAATAGAAGGATGTAAAAGATTTATGGAAGAATTTAGAAATATTGACTGTAAAATATTTAGATATATTCAGAAAATGTAAATAAAGCAGATTGTGACAGATTAATTAAGGAATGAAAAACATCTTGTAAACAAAGTGAAGATATTTCCAATAATAAATAAAAAAGAAAGCAGAATTTCTTGAGAAAAAAAGACAAAATAGAATGCAAAATAACTTGAATAGTTACAGATTATATTGAAAGTAACAAAAATTTAAATTCAATAGATGAAAATATTTCAAAAACTAAATATTCACAAAAAAATTTTAAATTTCACAAATTGTTACTTAAATAGAGCATTAATAGAACTGCAAAGCAAAAGATTCAAATTTACTCTGACTACTTCAGTGAATAAATTAAAATTTAAAACTGATATTTATGAATTTACACAAAAATTCAATTTTCATGAATACTACTTTGAATATACTCTAGCAACAATGTATCTCAAGACTTGTTCTATATTAAATCTACTTGGATGCCACTACCACATCCAATGAATTAAATAATTTATGTAGAGATATCAATAGTTTACCAGTTAAAAAATTTTCAAAAAATACAAAATTTATCTAAAGAAGCACAAAAGGAATTATACAACTTACAAAACAGCAACGAAATATTAAATATTGCTGATGATAAAACTTCACTAATCTTCTTAATAAATCAATTTATATTATTGAAATCTTTTATATGATCAGCATCTTAATGATAAAATATTTTATTAAGAAATCAAAGATGATAACATTCATGCAAAATTTTTTAAAGATATGTCATTAATACTAGACAAAAACAAGAATATATATACTTATTAATTTTCAATTTACACCAAGTGAATTTTACATATTAATCAAAAGCCATAAATCTAAAATTATTCAAAATATGAAAAAATCTCAAGTACTTGATTTAAAATATGTACCAAATGACAAAAATAGAAGTATTACTGCTGGTTCAAACTCAGAAGTAAATAAATCAAGTAAATTCCTAAGCAGAATATTGGCCCTCTTGCTACAAAAGTGAAAAAAAATTTTAAAGATGATTGTGATTTTATCAAATGGCTTAAACCACAAGATTATTCTGAAGATAACATCAATTTTAAATTAGCTTCAATTGAATTAATTGCTTGCTTTCCAAATATAAACTCAGAAGTAGGAATTATTGCATTACAACACTTTCTAAATCTAGACTTTGAAGATATTCTACAGAAATTTCGATCAGCAAAAGGAATAAAATTTATCATTGAATCCATGAAATTTACATTAAAAAATAATTATTTAAAGAATATATTAGAGGAAAAACATTTAAGCAGATCAATTGCAGAGAAATTCCATCATATGTAAAACTAACAGTTAGGTTTTTAGAAGAAAAATACATATATCCCAAAATTGAAAAAAGTTTGGTCAACAATGGTCATTTGATTAATGAATGGAAGAGCTATCTAGATGATTGTTTATAAAGTTTCAACAAGAACTGATGATATCAAAATTTACTCAATGAATTGGACCCATTCATTAACTTCAAATTTACATATAACACCTCAGATATCGTCAAATTTTTGAATATTTCTATAATATTGACAAAATCAAAAATCGAAACAGAAATGTTATGCAAAAGTACAAATTGCTATAGCTAAATTGACTGGTTTTCAGTACATCCAAGACATACAAAGATTAACATTCCATATTGTTTAGACAAAAGAATCCACATATTTACTACAAATGAAGAAAAAGTTAGATAAAAATTTGAAGACCTAAAGTACTTTATGAACTTATGCAATTATCCAAAGTATATTACTGAAAAAGCAATTAAGAAAGCAACAACAAAATTTCCTGCAAATAAAAAAATACTACAAATAAGAAAATAACACTTATTTCATCATCAAAAATTGAAGTTAATACCATCAGTTCAATAATATCCTTATATGAGGAAAATCAGCAAAACATCAAAGAAGTAATGAATAACTCGAAAATTTTAGGAAAGAATTATTTTTAAGGAAAAGCTATGAACTAAAGCAACAGAATTTCGAACAAATGAATACATGCAACTGTAGAATTTGCAAACCAAATCTAAAAATATAACCTTTTGTAAAGGGGAAGACGGATCAATTATTCTACATTAATAAAAAATTGGATTGCAATTCAAGAAATTTAGTATATTTCATTACTTGTTATGGATGCAATGAAAAATATGTGGGTGAAAATTCAAATTTAAAAAAGATACTACCCATTTATAGATTGCAAATTAATAATCCGGAACATCCCCCTTCTATGCATGCTGATAGACATATAGCGCAATGTGCATTTTCAAAAAAGACATGCTTACAGTTACACCAAGTAAATATGCAAATAATTTATTTGAACGACAATTAGAAGAAAAATATTTCATTTATTTTTGGAGGCAAAGCTGAATCAACGGAACTATTTGTGAAATTTAATTATTTTTGTTTGGGAAACTTCATTTAATCTATATACTGATGAGTAACAGTCGTTGTGAAACACATCTGCTATAAATTATATTTTTGATAAATAAAAGCTTCTTTAAGCAGATTACTTTATATATATATATATATATATATATATATATAAATTTCGCACAAAATTCTTAAATGTATTTAACTAGATCTAAGGAAATTGGTATGCCAGTCAAACCGGCCATTCAATAAGTTTTCTTGGGTCAGCAATTTCTTGACAGGTTTACACCTGTGCACATCTATGTTTGCAATTAAACTGATCGTCACAATGTGAAAAATTCAATTAAATTCAAAAAAATGTCATTAGTCAAACCGGCCATTCAATAAGTTTTCTTGGGTCAGCAATTTCTTGACAGGTTTACACCTGTGCACATCTATGTTTGCAATTAAACTGATCGTCACAATGTGAAAAATTCAATTAAATTCAAAAAAATGTCATTAAGCCATTGATATACCAGTACTGATCAACAGTGACGAAACTGACAAAGCACAAGAGGGATTTTTCTGTTTCATTTCAATGTGTCGTTCTAGAATATATTTAATATATTTTGTGGCTAAGCACCAATGGCCTTATAACTTAAAAATAACCAAATTAAATATTTAATTGACCTTATAAAAAACACATTTTATAAAACTTCACATTCAGAAATAGTTTAAGAATCGAAATTTTTTATATTAACACATTAGGTTTGTTTGTCATTGCTGTTTTATTCTTAAGAAAAGAATGTTGCTGCAGTATTCCTGGATCAAAATGAGAATTCTCACTGCTATTGATACTAAGAGTGTTAAAATTGGTTTATTTTTTATCAGAGTATAGTTGATTTTTTAAAAGTACTATGCTCTCAGCAGAAATGTTATAATGATAAACATTAAATATGCCGCTAGAAAAGTGATACAGATCGTTTGCTATATCACACCATGCGCTGCAGTTGAATGTAATAATCACATAGAACAATATTCTTAAATCAAACTAATTATTAATGTCAGCAGCAACCTGTGAATCTGAAATACCAAGCAATTGATGTGCAGTATATATGAAGTCTACCCCAACTTCAAATGAACTACATAGCCCTTTTATGCAATATATGGTCAGGTTTTTTTTCCTAGTGGAAAATGCAGAAAATTAATGTATAGTTGAAAACAAATTTCCAGAGATAATGAAAAAGTCAGATATAACACTATTGTAAAAAATGGAGATACTCTTTTTGCTAAAAATTGTAGGCCCATCTCAATAATGCACCCTTTTTGTAAATTATTCGAAAAATTGTTGCACATTCAAATTAGCCAATACTTTGCATCTGCAAATATCTTATCATCCAAACAATATGGTTTTCATAATTATTTCAATTACTGAAAAATTATATGCAAATAAATTTCAAAATAAGCTTTTAATTCAATGAATTTTGAAATTTTCGTCATTAAACTTAAAAATTACGGATTAAAAAAAAATTATATTATGTTACATATGAGTTTTTAGAAACTAGAAAACAGCATGTTTTAATGAATAATATGAAATCTGATTATATTAAAGCTGATCAAGGAGTGCCTCAAGGCACAGTTTCAGGGCTAATTTTATTTGCAATAAATGTAAATGACATAATTAAGCATGTAAATCATAGTGAAATATATCAATTTGCTAATGATATTTGCCTCATAAATACAGACATTGATGCATTTAGGGCCTGCAAAAAAATTGCAATGTGATATTGAAAATCTTACTAGGTATTTCACGTCAAATCAATTAAAAATTAATATTATCCCACAATTCTGTAAAAGAAATAACAAAAAAGTTTGAATTACTTGTTAACAGTGTTCCATTAAAGAAAGTGATCTTGTTACATATTTAGGTGTTGATATTGACAAAGATTTAAAATTCTGGCATTAAATACATATACCACCTCAGAAATTTAGGGCCATTATATCACATTCAGCTATTGCATGCATTTTGATTATCACAATTACACCATTGTTCTTTTTTAATTATCAAATTTAATACAAGGAGCCGCAATTTATTATCAAAAACATTTAATTGATCAGTGAAAACATTAAATTTTGAACTAAGCACGATCGTGTTACTGAATATAGACGAAAATATAATATATTGTCCCTGCTATATCAAATACACATATCACATTAATTCATTTGGAGTAGTATTTCATATTCTAGTTTTCATCAAGCAGTCTCTATTGTTATTTCTACTATTATTATTATTATTACTATTATTATTATTATTATTATTATTAATATTATTATTATTATTATTATTATTAGCATTGAATATTTCTTTTTTATTACAAGAAATACTTTTAATCTTTATAATTCTTATGCATTCTTTGAAAATTTATGTTTCATTTTTT
>CABFPE010000222.1:1057170-1084537 GCA_900660155.1 Hofstenia miamia | reverse complement strand
TCTTTTAAAACATAATTTTATTTTAATAAATTGCTGCGAATTTGCAGTCTGATGTTAAATTTATCATAGACTTTATAGAAACGTCGTTTGTTTGTTAATTTTTAATTGAATTTGTTTAAACAAGTAATTGTCATGTGTTTTTTATTGTAAATGTCATCTTGTTTTTAATAACAACTTGTTTATTAACCATTAATTTAGATGAGATCGTGTGAAATGTGTAAATACACATTGCGTTTGTTTCTTATAGAATTTCCACCTCAACAATGATGATAAACTATCCCAATAGACAAATTTAAAAGTATAATATATATGTGATCATTATAAGCAAAGTGTAGAATAAATTACATTTTTGTCTTGTCTTAAACACGTATGTGGGTTTTACCATATACTTTTATTAAATAATTATTAATATTTATTTTTAAACAAGTATGTAATGTGTGAATGTAATACATGTAAAGTAAGTTAATGTGTGAAAGTAATACATGTAAAGTAAGTTAATGTGGGAAAGTAAAACTAAAAAAATGTAAGGCAATGTGGGAAAGTAAAACTAAAAAAGTAAGTTAATGTGGGAAAGTAAAACTAAAAAAAAATGTAAGGTAATGTGGGAAAGTAAAACTAAAAAAATGTAAGGTAATGTGGGAAATTAGATCACATAAATAACACAAAAACTAGTAAAAGTACATGCATGACGTCAGTAAAACACCATCAGCAATATCCACAGCGTCTCAGGCCAAAGGTGACCCCTCTTGACCAATCAGAACAAAGTGACACCTCCTACGAGCCACCTCTCAACCAATCAGAAAAAAGTGACACCTCCTATGAGTCCCCTTTACTACTACCATCATTGTTTTAAGTAAAATTTCTAAGTAATTTAAAGTTTATAATTGTTAAGAAATAATTTCTGCTTGAGATGATTAGTTGTTTTAGGGACCTTTATTAGTGAATGCGCGCTAATGTACCTGAAGTACATGAAAGATTTATTATTTTTCTATCATAAATTCAATTTATTTAAAAGTCCATCTATGTTAAGGTAATCAGGATGTCTGGAGCACATGAGAGCACAACTAATCTCAATGGATCACTTTATGTAGATTGACCATCAAAACTTATTAAAGTGTGCTGCGCGCAAAGTCATGCTTGCAGCGCTACTGGCAAAGGGGTTAGAGAATTCTTGGAACAGCAAGTGGTGGGTGGTCTTAGAAAGTAAGCGATAAAGGAAAAACTCCTCTATACTGTAATGCCGTCTGATTTTTGAATATTTTTATTAGTTGCTGAGTTATGAGCATTTATATATGTTTCAAGAATGTGTAAACAACTTTTGTAAATTATTGAACAGGTTAAAGTGAAAACATTTTCCATAATTATAAAATGTTAACCACCCCTGTTGCAAGGTATTTAAGAAAATATCCTTTACTGATACGTTTTTTATCAGCAACAATTTTAAAAATTCATACTGTTTAGTGTTATTACACCAATTCTCAGCCACATATGACAAAATTCACATAGAAAAATTTATCCAAACTCTAGCCACTCAAGTGACCTTAGTGAAAGCATTCATTAAATACATTTTGGTCTAAAAAATCATTGTCCGTAAAATGTTTTACAAAATATTCCCTCCATATTTTGTAGATTTTCAATAATGATAAATGGCACTAAAACTTAATTATTGGAAGTAGTAATTAATGTACCGGTATTTGTATTCTTTTGAATTTAGGCTTGGTTGTAAAGACGAATTTAAATGCTTTCAATGATCTTTGGATGTTTCAATTCCGTACACTTTCAAATTTTATATTCATAACTTAGTTCACTACTTAGATATTTTGAAATTGTTTATTTTGTTCATGCTCTTTTGTTCTTCTTAGTTGCAGACTAACATCTTATGTAATCCTCATCGCAGCTGCACTGAATCTTAAAAATGTGATTGGATTTATTATATATTTTAGTTGGTGATTTTAGGCCAAGTTTTGCTTTAAGTTCAACAATCTTATATACGAATTTTATTATTTATTCTTTGATGAATTTTTTCTTTTGATTTGATTTAGTAAATCTATTGTCTTTACTCCCCGATATTTGATTTTAAATAGATATTTAAAATTGCATATATTTAATTCCTCTGTCGTTTGCAACTCTTACTGAAATTGTATTTGCCAATAGAATTGCTTCAATATTCATTTTTTTAGGTTTGTCTTTTATTTGATAAATAGAATAGCAAATTGCGATTTTCAAAATATAGGACTCCATTATTGCTTGTTGGAAAGACATATTTTTAATAAATGTCCCTTCCCAAGTTACACTTAATCCTCCAAAAATTTTCTTCGCTAAAGTTTACAAAATACATATTTTAAATCAAAAATGACTGTAACAAGTAAAGGATTTAAAATAGAGAAAATTCTCTAAATGAAAAAGAATGTAAAAATTTTCTAATAAAATGGAAACAAAAATCAAAAGTAAAGAAATTATTTTTGAAAAGGCTTCAAAAAATGTTAGGGTTTTAATATAAAAAATTCACTAAAATTTAACCAAAATATAAGAGCATTCTAAAAGATAATAAAATTTGAATTGGCTCAAACTTCTTTTGTCTATTGACTATGTTTAAAAGTGCAGCTTAAGTAGAGGATATGATCATTCAACACAGAACTTTATGTATTATGCAGAAACCAACAACAACATATATTTAAATTTTCGTACATTTACTTGTATTAAGCATACAAAATTATCACAGTAATTGTTTTGTTATTAAACTACATTCATGTTTTTCAACTTCTTAATGTATAATTTTTCCATTTCCTGTAATGCATTACAACTTATTTCATATAGCGATATTGAAAAATTTAATAATACGTTCTTCATTAATTTTCCATTATATTTCGTTTTCCAAATTTAGATGTTCTTAGACTTGAATGATTATAAATATTCGATTTTTTTTCAAAAATATTGATAAACATCTAATATTGTGAAGAGCTTCTAATGATTTTAGATGGTACTTAAACATTATTTCTTTTTATTTTTGTTACTAATTATGTTTATTCCCCATTTAAGTACTTTCTCCAATTTTGATTTTGCTTTTTTCTTTAAGTTAGTTAATAACCAAGATCAGTAAAGTAAATGGGATAGAACAAGTGATCAAAAAAAATACTGCTTCCATTCCTTTAGTATAAACTTTCCAATATTTTGAATTGATATTATATCACATGCAATTATTTATTATTAATTACTACTCCCAAATATTTAACTTTTGGTGATTCCTGAATGACGTTATTAGTCATGTTTTAATACTTTCTAATATTGATTCATTCCTTCTATTTTTAATACCATTAATATACTTTTTCAATATTTTGTTTGAGCAAATTATTTTTTAAGAATGATTGCATTTCTTCGATATTTTTTGTATGGTTAAGATATCATTTCAATAAATGAGAATATCATCTGCAAATTGTACATGATTATTATAAATGTGCTTTTCCATATAATTTACATATAACGTAAAAAGTAATGGACCCAGTGCTGATCCTTGTGGTACTCCATGGTTTCGTTCTACTGAATTTAATTTTTCTTCTTTCAATTTCATAAACTCTGGTATCTCTTAATTAAATAAATATTTAATAATTCTATTGAGGAATCACTAAAATTTTAAATATGCTTTAACTTTACCAATAGAATTAAATGGTTTATTGAATTAAATGCCTTTGCAATATCTAATGATGCTATTTTCGACATAGCAAAAACTGGAATCCAGTATTTAATTAATTACATTGTGTTAATGGATATCTTCTGACACAAAATTGATCAAGCTTATCAATAAAAGCGTACGATGTGCTAGAAAAAAAATATACTGCTTGAGAGTTCTAATAAATGTTCTATCTCCAAAAAAGTTTTGGCAAGTTTATCAAAGCCTTATTCTAAGTTTGTTTGATTTTGCTTGCAAAGTATTTGTGTCATTATCAATCCATCTAAATAAGAAAATTGAAACAGTTTGTAAACGTGCTGAAAAGTAACTAATTTTCTAAAAATCATTAATATTAATTAAATCTCGCCGTGAAAGCATTTCATTAAATCATTTTTAAAAGCCACTACAAAATACATAGCATCCTCTTCACTCAATTATGCCTAATCGAACATCATCCCATGGTCGATTAATAAAGACAAAATGTAAGACCACTCGTCGAATAAATCAATTTATTCCTTTTTGTACTTCACTTTATAATCAATAAATNAGCAACAATTTTAAAAATTCATACTGTTTAGTGTTATTACACCAATTCTCAGCCACATATGACAAAATTCACATAGAAAAATTTATCCAAACTCTAGCCACTCAAGTGACCTTAGTGAAAGCATTCATTAAATACATTTTGGTCTAAAAAATCATTGTCCGTAAAATGTTTTACAAAATATTCCCTCCATATTTTGTAGATTTTCAATAATGATAAATGGCACTAAAACTTAATTATTGGAAGTAGTAATTAATGTACTGGTATTTGTATTCTTTTGAATTTAGGCTTGGTTGTAAAGACGAATTTAAATGCTTTCAATGATCTTTGGATGTTTCAATTCCGTTATTTTTAGATTTTTCATCTCTATCTAGTTTTGATCTCCATCTCCAGTCTTCAATAGCATAAAGTAGAGCATCATTTGTAGAGGTACCTTTTAGAAATCTAAACGGATGCTTTAATATTAATTCATTTTGTTCCATATATAGGTGAATTTAGTTGCATAAAAATATTTCGAATATATTAATTACTGTTTTGTTTGTTTATTATAGCAATAAAATTTGCTTGACTCTTAAAGCTGAAATTGGTCGGTAATTTTTTGCAAGATCTTTTCTTGCTTTCTTATATATTGGTGTAGATTTAGCAATTTATATGTAATTAGTAGGGTAACCAAAAGTCAAAAAGTTCATATTTTTTTTGGTCTATTTTGCAGTCTGCATATAATATGATTGTTCTCAGACCTGGAATTCAGTTAAATTTGAAGTTATAAAGTCATTTTTTTGAAAATACGGTAATATTTGTGGCTGAAATGTCATAAAAGTCATATTTGGCATAGTTTCATTAGAATTAAAAAATATTATGGACAAGTTGCTGGATTGATTCCCTTAATAGAAAGAAATCGTATGGCCATTTCCCCAGAATTTTATTACAAATTAAGAAAATGCCAAACAACATCTGCTACATTCGAGAGACGTTTCTCTATGTTGAAAAAACTCTTAGCCAATGAAAGAAATTTTAACCAAGATAAATTAATATATGGAAATATATGTGATGTTATTATAATTTAGTCAAGCAGTTACTTTTAATATTTGGCCTTTCTTTTCTTATGCAAGGTTCTTGTATTTGTTTATATCTTGTTCTTACTAATAGAAAAACGTTTTATGTTGCATAAATAGATCATATTGAAACATGGATAGGTCATATTTTAAGGCATATTTAACTATAATTCCTTCATATTTTGTAATAAAAATCAGGTCATATTTTGTTTGTTTAAAGTCATATTTATTGTTGCCCTGGTAACCAGAATATTTTGATTCTTATTTATTAATTAAGTCATATAGAGATCTCAATAAAATACCCATAGCACTTTTCAACAACCAAGACTGAAATTCACAATGACCTTTTGCGTTATTCCAATTAATATTCCTTGTTTCTTTGTAAAATTCTACTTAGATAATAAATCTTGGTTTATAAGGATCATCATATTTCCTTGTATTGCGATGATTATGATAAAAATGTTTAAATTTTGTATTTAAAGTGTCATTCCTTCCTAATTTCACACAAAATTTGTATTTACTAATTTTAATTTATTTTTCTTAGTTACAATTTTTGCATTTACTTTGTTGCAGGGTACAATATTTTCGTGTACAATTTTATTACAATTCATCATTAGTCTTCAAAATAGTTAACTGCATTTGATTTTTATAAATTGGACATTCTTTGCTAAATACGTTATGGTTATTGTATGATTTCTTAAATATATTTGAATTTTTGCAGTTGATGCATTTATGCATTTAACTGGACAATTGTTATAGTTGTGAGTATCCATGCAGTACATACAGTCAGATGTTTTCATTGAGCATACCTTTGTAGAATGCCTACATTTGCCACAATTAATACATTTTCGCACATAATAATTATGTCTTTGCAGTTGCCAAAATTGTTAACATTGCTATATATTAATTCAGAATGCTCCATTTTAAATTCCTTGAGAATATTTTCATTATCAGCAAATCATTTAGACGTAAAATCCTCAAACTTATTTAAGTCGTCATATTAAGGTATATTAGTAATCTTGGTTTTTGGCATAAGTTTGATCGATCCTTTATGATTATGCTCTTCAATCGTCCAAGCGCTCTTTCTGTTATATTTGCATCTTCATCAGTTTTACAAATTAAAATAATATCCTTTTTGTCATTTAATTTCAATTGTTCTACACTTGGCCTTTTTGTTCCCAAATTATTAACTGACTTCTCAACATTTTTAGCATGTTTTTTGCATTCCTTTTCGCTTAAAGTACCATCATCATTTTTTAAATTATTACTCGAAATAACTAATTTTTGAATTGGAATATTTTCGAAGGTTGAAATTCTTTGATTGTAGAAGTAATTTTATTACTGAATTGTACATTTTCAAGCGGGCTTTTTAAACATTTGATGAATTCAGTTCATTAACAAAGTCATCAACCTCTATGATTTTTTTCAAAATTCTTTTTCAATTACTATGCAGATTTGCTAATTAGAAACTTTTTTAGTTATTCACATTTTTTGAATTTCAAATACGATTCGACTATTTTAAATGACACAATTCGTAATCCTTTTGATATTCAGATATTGACCCTATAAACTAGCAATATACATATCAGATTGTACGGACAGACCAGTTCTATATGAACCAATTTTTGTTTTTCAATTTTATCAATTCTGGATACATTAGAATGCCACATAAAAAGTTTCAGATCGCTTACTATCAGTTTCTCTCGTATAGAGGTGCTTCGTTTTGGTTCTTAGATTGGGAAAAATTATAGAAAACTGCATAGGTGCATAGATTTAAGACGATCGTTTTAAGGAGTTTATTATTATAAGATATTTGGCAATGAAGTAACATATAATGCTGAGACTGACATAGAACCTTGTCCTAAATTAAAAAAACTATAAAGGCTAATAGGCACTAGTATGGTATCTTAGTGTTACAAGCTTTCTTCAATAAAGCTCTTTTGAAATTACCCTTTCAATATCTCATTGTTTTTAAAATTCTTTAGTATGTGAACGTATGATATTACATTTCGCATGCTAGTTAATCTTTATTGTATGTATTGTATTTGGTAATTTGAGTGAAAGCCAAAACAAGAGAGTTGTAGTCTCACGATGACAATATTTACTGATACGGCATTTAAAGCCGAGTGGAATTATATCGATCCCAAAATGCCCAAAAGCGTTCAAAATAAAGTTAAGTGGATGCGCCCGCATGAGATCAATCCAGAAGCTATAACCAAACCGGTCATTCTAGATGGACTAACCTTCGAGTATGGGCGCCTAGATAATGGGAACTTTGCATCAGCCCTAACATTTCTTTATCAAACTATAGAAGTTTTGGAGCAATGTGTTGGGAGTTTTGTAAATTCAGTCAATAAAGCGACTGATATTAAAGGAAAATATTGGTTTAAATTATGGCAAGACGGAGAATTCAAAACTATTGAAATTGATGATAGACTGCCGACTTTAGATGGTAAGCTTACACATTTTCTATACAACAGTCATTTAAGTTTATTATTTGCGTAAATATTATTCACTTTATAAATGAATTCAATACCAATACATTGGAGATAAGTTTATATCAACATCTTTTATAATACAATAGCATTTATAATTTCTCTGTGTGCTAAATATTAATTTTTCTAAGTTTCATCTAGCATAGGTATGAATATTCGTAAGCATTTAAAATTTATTTTTTGCGTATTATCATTTCTGAATTGATTCTGAAAATCTAAATTAGTTGTATTTTGCATGGCATATTATTCAATTGCATTACTGAATGACTAAAATGAGGTCTATTTCATGAATTATGCAGCGGAAAATGAAAATAATTTCATTATGCAAACCAGTAGCTTATTGAAATAACATGTAAATGTGACTTTTCTATAGCAGCCAAGTCGAGATCATCTAGACAGAATGTTCCCAGAATATTAAATTGTATCCAATCCTTTCATAAAATTTCGAATGAGATTTGCTTTCAGTTTATCTGTACATGATCATTAATCCAACAAAATCTATAATATTAATTATTTATAATATATTTTATAACACATATAGATTTAGGTAAACCAATGTTTATAACATGCAATTTGAAAAACATATTTTGGCCCGCACTTCTAGAAAAGGCTTATGCAAAATTATATGGTTGCTATGTCATCGCTTTGTCAATGAACATTGCTGACATTATGGTGGATCTATCGGGTGGTATTTCCCAAAAAATGTTCTTTAAGGATGAAGAGGATAATGGTTTTATACAAATTACAGAGGCCCTAAAGGTATACTTACTCTTGATATTCACTTATATATTCCCATTTCCATTACAATTTAAGTATTAAGTATGCTTCAATGCCTAAAACACAAAAGAACGTGGTCGTCGATTTATTAATGTGACTTTATCTGGAATAATCAATTAAGATTAAGAATAATTGTTAATTGCAACGCATATAAGCATGTTAGAAAAAAGAAAATAAAAGATTAAATTGATTAGTACTTAATTTCGATATATTGAAAAATCAACAAAACAATGTAAATGTGAACAAAAGATGAAAAAATAATCAAACCTATTATAATAGGCTTAAAATAGAATAAAATAGAATATAGAGGATTAAGCACCATAAGATCATGATTAACGAAATAGAAAACTATCCTAACGAAGAGACTAGATCTGTATATAGCACTGAGAAATTAAGAAATAGAATCTAAATAAAATTTATAATCAACAACCGAGAAATTCAATAAATCTAATATAATTTATCAAATAAAATGCACTTGAGGTAAAGATATATTGTCTTAGTTTTCTTTCAGTAGGCAATTATCTAAAAGAATTCAAGACTAAAAGATAAATTCTAGTATTTTTAATCCTATAGAAAGTGTATGCAAAACATTCAATCCAAGATTATAGATATAAACCGAATCTATCCTAAATATAGTCACAAACATGAACAACTAAAAACGCTTTTCTTGTACTTATTTAACGCTTTAACTTAGATTATTTATTTTAGAATGGAAGTTTGCTATGCTGTCATTTGGATCAAAATGTTGGGAAAATTTGTAAAAAAGTTCTTTACATGATTATGGGTGCTACAACTGTCGAACAAATTCTCCCAGAAGATAAGTTGACTGAAGAAAAGATGATTATTGATCAAATTGGAAATGATCAATATGTAACTGAAGAAATAGTATGTATTATTTATTGTTTAAATATCATTGTCCTTTACTGTCTTTCAGAGAGAAAGAATTCGTCACTAAATGTGCTGGTAGTTCACAAGGATAAAAATTAATGGTCATCATGTAGCTTCAATTTATCTTTTGAAAGCAATATACAGTTTGTCTATTGTGAAACAAAATGTTCAACTCAAATTTTATTCATTACATGTAATGATAAGCCCCCAGAGTTTTGCTGACAACATTCGTTAATGTCAGATATCTCTTATGAACTAATTGTTAAATGTTATACTCGAAAATTATAGTTAGCAAAATTCTGGTCGTATATCTTGAATTTTTGAATGTCTATTTTGTCATTTCTAATCTGTTACATGTATTCATGTAATAAGTGCAAGATATTTAGATGATGCTTAACTTATATTCTGTCTGATTAATACTTAACTATTTGTAACATAAACAGATATCTTCAATAATATGCATGAGTTCCGCAGCAAAAAGATAGAATGGCAAATATAGAGGTGTCTAGTAGCATTTGAAGTGAAGTGAAGGGAAGTGAAATATCTATATTTAGAGTTGCTTTTTACAATAAAAATACTGTTTACAACTCTAAATAGCGTCAAAACGTAATACAAATAAAAGAACAAAAACAATACAAAAAATATTTACAAAATTAATTACAATTACTAGCTTGGGCTATGGCGAATTTAGGTTAGATGCGGTCTATTGAATAATCACTATTGTAAAATTTAAAACCTCGCCATTTGTATTCAAGCCTTTCCTTTCTGTAACTACAGAAGTATTTTTCAATTTCGTTTTTGAATACTCCTAATTTATTTATTTGTTTTATAGATTTAGGTAAATTATTCCATATATTGATGTGTTGAGAAATGAATTTTTCATTGTTTTCTTGTTATATGTAAGAGGCATAATTTTTAGGGTTCTATGATTATGTCTAAGCAATAGTCTATAGGACAGAAAATTGGATTTATGGTATGGAATAATATTATTATATATCTTAAAGAAAGTAGTTAATTCGTTTTTATAAGAAATGCACTGTGGATTTAGAAAAGTATTTGTTAATTTCTTGATTTCTGTATTTCTGTTATATAAATGATTAACTGCAATTTTATGGCCCATTTTATTTGCACAGTCAATTTATTTAAGCTTCGTTGGTCTATGTCGGTATACAGTATATTTCCATAATTAAAGTGAAGTGACTTAGTATTAATGCGTGAATTAATTGAATTTTCACTTTGGTTGGAAGCTGTTGTGATATATTGCTAAGAGCCTAAATTGAAATAACCATTTTCTTAAATTAAGTTGAGAATCAAAAATGATGCCTAAATATTTAAAAGAATTAACTTGTTCTATGCATGTGTCCACAAATTTCAATTTAAGTTGAAAAACCTTTGTAGAATTATCGTTAGATTTAGATCTATTTAAACAAATTGAGTTTTTGATGGTTTTATTCCTTATTTTAGAGAAGTAAAGTATTGTGCAACAAAAGTGCAATTTTCTTCGAGAACTTTAATTTCAATTTCAGGAGACTTATGTGAACTAAATAGCATAGTATCATCAGCATATTGTATGACATTACATGTGCTATGATTGCTCAAATCGCTTACATACATATTGAATAGTAACGGTTCCAAAATTGTTCCTTGTGGAACACCATTTTTGATAGAAACCCAGTCAGAGAGAATTCCATTTAGCTTAACTCCTTGCTTACGATTATGGAGATAGCTGCTTATTATATCGGCACTTTTGCCTAATAAACCCAGAATTTTTATATTTTTTTAATTAAAATGTGGTGGTCGATCGAGTCAAAAGCTTTTGATAAATCTAGGCATGCAGCTGCTGAAAACTCATCAATATTTATGGTATTTCTCCAATTTTCGGTAGCTGTTAACAAAGCATCATTTGTAGAAATATATTTATGAAAACTATATTGATTTTGAGAGTAAGGATTATGTTTACACAAATGTTCGTTAATTTGATTAAAAAGAAGTCTTTCAAAAACTAATTGGCGATGTAATAGAAATAGGTCTAGAGTTCAAGCAATTTTTTGGGTCATCTTTTTTAAATAATGGAGTAATATTTGCCAATTTTAGTTTTAAAGTCGAATGTCTAATACACGCGTTTATAATGAATGAAAGTGGCTCAAATAATAAATCTTGCGCAATTTTTAGATATCAATTGAGAATCATAGAGAGGCCGCAGGATTTATTCTTTAAGATTGAATAGATTTAATAATTTCAAACGAAAAGAGAAAGAAGGTGCTATAGTTTGAATTTAATTAGTGTTAGGAGGAGTATTTATACCATTATAATTGACTAAGTTGCAATAAATGTTATTAAAGATGTTACTCATGTCCTTATAATTACTGACTACCCTTCCTTTATAATTTATTTTTTCAATTTTTTCATCTTTTGCTTGTTTCCCATTTAGCAAACTATCTATAAAGCCCCCTCTAGCTTTTGGAAAGAAATATCTTGATATTTAGAAAGGGTATATTATAGGCTTTTTGTGTGTAAATATTGCATAGATTACGAGCTTCTTTATAAGCATTATAATCGTTTTGAGTTTGACCATTTTTATCATTCCCTTTAGATTTCTTTTGTTCAACTCTAAGCAGTTTGCATCAATCCATGACTTAGAAACTTTTTTAGACAAATTATAAACTTTTTTCAGAGTAAAAGTTTTCCTTTCAGGGCAACAAATTTCTAAATAGAACAGGAAAATTTTATTAAAGTTATTGAACATTTCATTTTGTGTTTGTGAAGAGTAAATTCTATTACTATTTTCGGTTTTTAAATTATTTATTAGTTTTGAAATATTTTCTTCTGATATGTCTCAGATTTAGTTGTATAGTTAATTTTTGCTTATTGGAATAAGTTATTTTTAGGCAATGGTTATTGTAAGGGAATTCAGAACAAATATATTTCTATAAAGATTCATTTTCTTAAACCATTAATTATAATTTATACTATTATAAAAGTTGTGTCTACATCATGATAGCTGTACATCAACTTTGATGTAGCCAGTGTCAGTATGCAATGTAAAAACTTAGAAATTTTTTTACAGGAATTAATAGGAACTTCATATAAAGTTGTACATTGAAAATTTGTGAAGAAGTCCAATTTTTTGAATTCAATATACAGAACAGCCCCTAATTTGAAGTTGAAGAACATGAATCTTTTAAACAGAGAAGTCCCCTTATTACACCATATTAAAGTTTGGGGTGTTGGATTGTATTTGATGAGAAATTATAAATGGTCAAAATATAACACAAAAAACAGTACCCAAATTTAGATCCCCCTTGTTAATTATTTAGGAGTACAGCCCTGATATATGCAGTATATCAAGGAAAGGTTTAACTACTAAAACCATATTTTGATGTAACACAGTTATTTAGATTCTAAAACTCTTTCCCTTAACAAAGTATTCTTCTCCAATTGGAAATTGGTTAGCAGATTCTGAAGAATGGAAATTCGTTGAACCGGAAGAAATAGAAAGACTTCAGCCAGAATGCAAAGAAGAGTTTTGGATGAGCTTAAAATCTCTTGGAAATTACATCAACGATGCATTTATATGCCATTTTGCAAATGAAGGTGTATGTAGTATTTCTGATTCTTGGATTAAGGGTAGTACCGATGGCGGTTGCCGAAATAATCACCAGTCTTTTATAAAAAATCATCAGTATCTTCTAAACCTAGAAGAGGATGATGTTGTAGTAATATCTCTGCTTCATTGCAATCTTCACAGTGTCTTAGACGTAACTGGCATAGGATGTAGCATTTATGGTATTGCGTCAAACCAAGAACGCACTAATGAAATGGGCTCCGATTACTCAAATTTAATATTGTCAGAAATGTATGCAGTTACAAGAGAAGTTACTGTATCTCTCATGCTAAAAGCTGGAACATATTGCATCATCCCTACCACATTTGAGCCTGAAGTCAGTGCTACGTTTCTTCTCAGAATTTTCACCTCTTTTTCCAAAATTGAATTAAAAACACTTGGTAGCTGTGTACAGACAAACATGCAAAAATTTCAACCGGCAACTGACGAATTAAATACGTATAAGCAAATGAAAAAGCAGTTTAATGATTTGGCCAGGAATAAAAGCATGATAGACCAAAACGGAGCAGAAATTATTCTTAAGTCAACACTAACACCAGAAATTCTCCCTTCAAAGCAATCAATCAGAACAATGATCAATATTTTCGAAACAGCTCCGAACATGTTGTCATTTAAAGACTTCTTTGCTCTATATACGTTTTACAATGAGCTGCAACAATTGTGCACATATTATAAAGATGCTGATGTTAATATAAGAATACTCAATTGTGAAATATCAGAATGTTTTGACTGCCTTGATATTAAAGTAAAAAAGGAAGATGTAGATTGGATTGAGGAACTATATGGAAGCCTACTTTCAATTGATACAGTAGTATCAATAATTGGAAGAGTGCACTACATTAGTGAACTCTACAATAAATTTAACTTATCTCTTGGTCACCACAGTCGATTGTTTAAATCTATAATGACCTTGTAAAAGTAAATTTTCATAGTTATTAGACCTAAAATTGAATTCATAATGTTCTCTGCATTGATATATTTTTTTTATATTATCTATAACTTTGTGTGGGTACAAAATCTCTTAAAGCTATTAACAATAGCATTGCACTAACAAAGTATTGTCTTAGGAGTTAAATGGATGTATTTGAGACCTTGCAAGTTGCTTTTTCTAAAGATATGATGAGATAATCTATATTCAGAAAACAATTGATGATGAAATTTTTCTAAATGGCGTCCCAAATCAGATAGTTGCTCAATTAATATGATATGATTAATAGATTCGAAGGCTTTTGAGAGAGCTAAGAAGGCTACAGCTTCAAATTCATATGAGGCGAGTGATGCCCTTCATTTCTCAATAGCATTTAAAATTAACTAGTTGTCTACAGATTTTTGCGAAATACACCGCGATTATAAAGTCAGTGAGTATTATTAAGTGTTGTCTTTTTTCTCGAAGTAAATGTCTGCTTGTAATTATCTCATTGACTGACATATTCATTGGAATTTTTTATTTTGCACCGTCTACTTCAATTATGTCACTGGGTATTAAAACTCATACCGAAATTATGATTTACTACTTTGAGTTCGTACGATCTCTTTTGTAATCACTGCGCCATTATAATAATGAACACAATACAAAGCAATTCGTTTGCAGTCAACAAACTGTTACACAGTGGGCCAACAGATTTATTGAAACGGGCAGTGTGGCTGATAAACCTAGGTGTGGAAGGCCTAGTGTTTCAGGTGAAAAGTGGAAGATGCGAGAAGAGCTGTCACAGCTATCGAAGTGGAAAGTGCACTTGGAATTGCATCATCAAGACAGGTGGCAAATTATCTACACATGCTGAAATCAACAGTTAGAAAAGTGCTACATGAATATCTTCACTGGCATCCTTACCGACTGAGGATTTTACACGAATTAAAATTTACGGATTATGACAAGCGTCTAACTTTTGCGAACTGGATGCTAGCAAAAATTCGAGAGCATCCACGATTTTTATCATCTATCTTATGGTCAGATTAATCTCATTTTACTTTGGAAGGCGTCGTGTTCACCCATCAAGCCATCATGTGGTCACCAGTCAATCCACATTCATTTTTTCAGAGAAAAAATTATCCAAAAAGAGTTACTGTGTGGTGTGACTTCACCGCTACTTTCATTTTGCCACCCTACTTTTTCACCGACATAGTCAATACAGAAAGATATCGAGACTTGCTAATGAATTTTGTAATTCCGGAACTACAAGCAAGAAATGTACTACAACGCATAACATTTCAGCAAAACGGCGCCCCACCGCATGTAGCGACAATTGTCAAGGAATGCTTGCGAACTGCTTTTAACGAGGCACATCTTATTGGTCGCCACTTCACTCCACCCAAATCTCCCGACTTAGCTCCCCCAGAGTATTGGTTGTGGGGACTATTAAGGGGGATTGTTTATCCTCGTAATCCAAAAAATATTGAGCAGCTGAGAGAATTTATTCGCGAGGAAGTTAGTAGAATTGATGTCAGGGATTTCAGAAAAGCACTCAATAATCTGCCGCATCTACTTAAAGCTGTGCAACACGAAGAAGGTGGACATTTCGAAAACTACTTTTGATAATTATAATTCCACAGGGATACTCTGTTACAATATATGATTAGTTAAAGTTTATATCTTCTTTTGTTTCAAAGTTATGGTGAACTTAAATTCTCACTGACTTTATAATCAACCTGTACATATTGCGTATTTGACATAATATATTATACTTATTTAAATGTTCAATTATTTCCTCATGTAATCATTTTTCGAAAATCTTGCTTATTGGAGAAGTGATTGAAAATTTTTGATAATTGCTGGTAATAGGAGCAATGTGATTTAGATAATCCAAGAAATTACTACTTTTCAATTCATGCATTCACTAATGCTGAAATATAAAAGACTTGCATGATGTCTGCAGTAGTTTTAGTGACCATAAGGGAATGCTGGAAACACCGCTCAATTTGTTAGTTTTAAGCATAAAAATAAATTTTATAATTTCATAAGAAATCGTGACACGGAAACAAAAGCACTGTGTAAAAATTATTTGCGTAAAAATTTGTTAGAAATACTTCCAGTGTTTGTAGATGCAGAAATGTTCTTGTTAACCTAAGAATTTATATAATATTTGTAAGCAGTGTTTTTCCAAGATCAATACTTTGTAAGTGTGAGTTATCTAACGTTTCCTAGAAAGTTTACTTGCCTTGCATTTGGTACTAGATTTAAAAATTGTTTTCTCTTCAGGTTAAAACGCGTTACTATAGAATTCAAAAATTTGAATTTGATGCATAATACACAAGAATCAATTATGTGATGAAAGTCATGAC
Organism: Hofstenia miamia; assembly: GCA_900660155.1. Taxonomy (NCBI): domain Eukaryota; kingdom Metazoa; phylum Xenacoelomorpha; order Acoela; family Hofsteniidae; genus Hofstenia; species Hofstenia miamia. The sequence continues at coordinate 1,068,204 of CABFPE010000222.1, read as the reverse complement.
ATAAATTTTAAGCATTTTGAAAAAATTTTTCACATGCCTTGATCCATTGAATCAGGGTATGCCATTTATATTATCTTAGATAATACATTCAAAATTTAAGTTCTCATACAAAATACAACAGACAGTGGAGTCCTTTATGATTGCAATAAAATACAGCGATCATGTTAACCTAGACCAAACAAAATTTGTTATTATTCCGGTTTGAGCAATTGAAATATAATGAAATTTTACATATACAGTGCGGTATGCATAATATCAGTCCGATTAATAGCAATGTTTGCGTACTATCAAGTATCTGTTGCAAACATTTATAATTGTGATTATAAATAAAATTTTTCTCTAAAAACAAGTTTTTATATTATGAAATTTTTACGTGCACAAAGTAGTTGCTATTACGTGTAGTTAGAGGTAATATTTGCCCAAGTGACCCTGTATTTTCTGAATCGCACCGTGTTGCTTAGGTAAAGAATTATTGAGTTTTTGAATTTCCGACAGTGGTATCAAATCATATACATAATTGTGTACAAATTGTTAGCACTTTGTATATCAACTTGAAATTTCTCCAAAGTTCTTCAATAATATCTGGGATTATGGTGGCTCATTTATTGAAGAAAATCGATTGATTTTTTAGCAACATAACATGAGGCATTGTCTTGATTAAATACATGAAAACTCTATATGCCATTTGGCAATACCCCTATGTAATAGTCCAATGTATTTTTCTGAGTTTATGTGGCCTTTAAAGAGTCTAAGAGGTTGAGAACCATGAAATGTAGTGCACCTTAACATCATCCCCGACATGTCGCCTTTCTTTGATGCGTTGCACAGCCTGGGGCTATAGCTTTCTAACTTAAAATTATCTTGTTCAGCACTACTCTACATTCATCTGAAAATATATATGCATACCATTCTTGGAAGAACCAGTTTTTCGGCCTCAACATCCTCACTTTCTTCGTCGGATTCTATTGTATCGCTTTTTAAAATAGTTTGCTTTTGAAAATTGTAAGGGCAGCTTGCAGACGTTTTATTTTCTGCCTAACAACGTTCTTAGAGTGCTACTTCGGTAGTTTTATGTTGAAATCTTAAACAATTTGGGATAAGGTCACTGAATTTTATTGCCTAATTCGAGTTTTGCAAAAATGTTCCAATTAATAAGGACAGGAAAGCATTTTGTCAACGTTTAAAGTTTTAAATTAGCAATTCAAGAAAAATCATCTTTCCTTTAATGTTGCAAGTCTTAGTATATTAGTACTATTGTGGAGAAGCCCACTTTGTGCTAATTGATAAAAATTTTGGACGAAAACTGAAAAATTGGTAAGCTTCTCCATATACTTGGAAAATCGTCAAGAGCGGTCATTTTCTCAAAGGATTTTAAAAAAATCCTTCCTATTGCTGCTGGTACGTCTTAGATAGGCGATTTTAAACTTTGCTTTGACTTGCAAAAAAAGACGTTTAAGAACATCTCCTGTATATCATTAATAACTTCTTCATGGGATGGTACACAATTTTCAAGTCTTTTTTTATTTTTGTCAAAGCATGCTCCTTTCTGCATTGAATAGGTGACTGCACATAAAAATGACGAGCACAGCCTAAATCTCTTTGTCTGAGACATAAAGGACAAAATTTGGAAAATAAAAACCTTCATTTGATCTCTAGTGTGAGATTTAAACGTTTATTGAAGTAGTTTTTTCTCTTAACTTCTGAAATAACGTAATTTATCAAAGGTTAGTCTTCTTCGAAAAATTCACAGAGATTGTAGTTGAGGTAAACTTTCACAGGAATTTTCTTAAATAATTTTTCAATGGTTCACATCTTTGTTCATTGTGCAATCAATGATGTTTGTGAAAATAAAAATTCAAATTGAAATAGAATTTGATATTTTAGCATTTTAGAAGCTAGAAAATCAAATGTTGATGTCACTTTTTATGTTATTGATTCTTACGCCCCAGTAATATTTTATGCACATTTCATTTGTCAACGACGGTCATTATCCTTGTTAAGAAAGTGTTTGTTTTAGAAAATCATTGTTGAAAAAAATTACCACCCAATTAAGTGATCATACAGTATACTTTCAATGAAAAATGTATAGCAATTTATGACTGTCACCAGATAAATCAAGCCATATCGGATCACTAAGGAAGAATAAGCATATATTTCTTAAGAATTTTCTTTCAAAAATTTAGCTTTTGTGCTTTACAGTGTATTAATGGTCAAAGTAACAACAAATGGATAACTTCTGAGATCAAAATTAAAAGTTCCTTGGTCAATATTGAAACTTTGGAAGACAAAATTAAAAAGGTATAGTTTGTTTTTTGACACTTCTTCATAAATTTTCTAAATTTATATAGCTACTAGAGATCACGACGAGAAAATATACTTAATCTATTTCTGTTGCAAAAATGCTTTATATTGCACACAAAAAATAGCAAAACATTATTATTAAAGCAATATATCAAATTCAAACTGATTACTGACATCAATTAATTACTGATGTATTCTGTTCTAAGAATTATTGAGACAATAATACAAAATTGAGCTATTCAAGGGCTCATCTACTATTTTTCTTCATAATGAGGTCTTAAATATCTTCCTATCCAAACAGAACATTTGAGCAATGCTCGATGAAACATGAATAGTCTGTTAAATTTGTGTCAGCCTATGAATAAGGTTAAATGTTTGGGACTTGTATTAGGAGATTTCAGCAGATAATCATTGACAAGACACAGATCAGTATTCTTTGAATATCTTTAGTTGATAGTAGTGCAAATTATTGAGATAAAATTATGATGTAAGAGGTTTTGACAAACTTGATTGGATTGCATTAGATGTAAGAAGTGAAAAGTGTGAAAAGTGAGCAAATTGATTATAACTTATTGTTGTTAAGGATCTCTAGTAATTTCAATAAAAACATTAAACCAAAAGGTAGATATTTCACTCGACTTGAGTATCGTTAATTTACAAAATTTTCCTTCTAAATATGCATTATTTAATTAGTAGCAGACAATTAAGCAGAAGAATAAAAAATCCTGAAACTAAGTCAGCAATATCAGAAAACCTAAAAAATGTGGATAAAGTTATAACATCAAAATTTTAACACCCTTCATCCCCAAAAATTTAAAAATATTCGAAAGTATGTACACAAGATCAATGCAACTAATGCTTAACACCAAAGATGATTACATATATCAGCACAAATAACCCATCAGTAACGCTTAATTGTATAATAAATGTATTTTAAAATATAGTGCATAACTAAAGAAAATTTTTGTAAAGTGAAGATACTCAAGTTGAGCGAAACATACCTCTTTTAGTCTAATATTATTATTAAGTTTGATTATAGTTAATGAATTCTACAAAATTTTCAAATCAATTATTGATTAAATTTAGTGGTTTCTACAATAAATAGAAAAGGTATACAATCCATATTAAGTACTCAATGTCTTTTTAGTTTCAAAATGTATTTGCTCTCTTTGTCATTAAATTTAAATTAATGAGTTAAAAATTGAATTGACTTTGTTACTTGCAATTAAATAAAATACAAATCCCTACTATTCAGCTGAAAATCTGTGCAAGATTATTTCTAACCTCAAGTTACAAAGCTCTGCCGGCTAATGTAAGAAATACATCTTAGGCATCTCATTTTCAACTACAAAGAAGGAAATCATAAGAACACAATGTCTGCCGATTAGCTGAAAACAGATGCATTGACGTTTCATTATGTGAATTATTATTTGGGCTTTTATTATCATTGATTTATCGGGTGGCATAAGTTCCTGTTATCCTAGGTTCACAATTCTTTTTATAATTTTTGTAACGATACCAGTATCAGAGAAATTCAATCAAGGCGCATTTCATCTAGCAGTCGTTTTTCTAAACTATTTTTCCAGGATCTGTTACATTGCTTGCCGATCGTAAATTTGTTCCTGCGTTTTCAATATTAATAAATGTATTTATTTTTGCCTTATTTCTCATTTTCAGGGCTGAAATTTGCTTAAACATTACTTAAAGGCTTGAAAAAATTACTATTATTTGTCCGGTATATGATAATCAATTTTAACATCCAAGAGACCACTATATTTTGTACTAAATTTAGCAATATAAATATTGGTCACAGTATGGAAGTGAGTGTAAAATATACATGCGCACTAAAATATACAGAATTTACAAGGAAAATTTTAATTAGAATTAAACCGAGGTATTTCAATTTTTTTTATTACTATAGAAAGCATAATAAGAACATGCAGATATATTTCGACTTACAAAGTCATCGTCAGCTTCTTTACAAATTATTCCCTCTAAATTTACTAAATTTTACAATAATAATTATAATTTTCTAAATTTTAAGAAGTGGTAAGTTTTGTTTATAAATATAGTGTAGAATGCTTGTCTTGTGGTAGAAGCACGTGCAACACTCAGCAAGCATTCCATCTTTAGATATATTAAAACATAACCGAGAGAACTACTAGTTATTGTGTTATCTATCTAATGAGAGAACAAGAGCATTTTCATTCCAAGGTTGAACAGTATTCAGAGAATAAGTTAATTCCAAACTTCTTCTTACAGAATCAGGCCTCCGGCCGAAGCGATGAACCATTTCCAATACCTAATGTCTCAGCTCATATTAGACTAGAGAAAATGCAATTATTATAGCTACATGCAAACCGCGCTTCCTAACCGTACTCATCCTTATACCTAATACCTACTATCACCTAGACTAGAGGAGTCAAACCAGAGGACCATTTAAAGCCTCAGGTTATCCTACCTTTCGCCCGGAGTGATACCTTAAGCGTTGATCATGTTGATCAAATACATATAAGATAATAAAGATAATAAAAGATAATAAGAGGGCACTTTATGAAAACTATCTTATCCGAAAAATGCTAAAAGATAATGTTAATAAATATACGGCTGGGGAAATCTATAATAGTTAAAAGAAAAGCAACTGGAAGCTAGGGTAGCAAAACTTAAATTAAGCAGAAATAACACATTTGAGTATTTACAAATAATGGATAACAATAACACTCACTTGTGATCAAACGGTGAGTAATAGCAGAACAAATGTTTAAAACTACTGCGATGTCTGAAATTCAAATTACGCAAACAAAATGGATTCCTCGTACGAGCAACCAATCAAAATACAAAGAATATTCAATCACTAATTGTACATTGCTTAACGTCGCTATATTACTAAATCGACACACAATATCAATTTACAAATTAGGGATGCAAATATACTACAATAGTCTTCTTTTGTTTTCTAACATGGTTAAAAGGATTTTATAAAAAATACAATAATTTTTAATTAACTTGATCTTGATGTTTGATGTAATATTTTTGTTTCAAAATTTAGTCCGTATTTATTTAAATGATTAGATATACTAGAACTGGTTTTGTGTTTTTTAATTCTTTTTTATAGTTATCTACTAGAAAAAATTTTGAAACAAAAATATTACATTAGACATCAAGATCAAGTTATTTAAGAGTTATTGAGAGTATTTTTATAAAATCGTTGCAACCAATTTCGACACAAAAGAAAACTATATTTATAAATTTAACTTATCACGTTTTAAAATTTAGAAAATCATAATTATAATTGTAAAATCTAGTAAATTTAGAAGGAATAATTTGTAAAGAAACTGCCAATGACTTTGTAAGTCGAAATATATCTCTGCATGTTCTTATTAAGGTTAATTAAGTTCCTAAAAAACGACTATAGATAGCGTTAATAAATTTGAAACCTCTCCACTTTTATTGGAACAATTCAGGCCTATGCGATTTGTATAATTCAATTATTTTAATTTTAAAGATTTTCAAAAACTTGGCTTTCTTAATTTCTATAGGCAATTCATTCCAAAGACGGATTGAGGTATTAATAAAAGAATTTTGCTTTTGTTTTTTCTTCGATTTTGTTTACCTTATAAGGAAGGTGCGTTTACTATGAAAATGTGGAGTTTTAAAATTAGGGAAAACTATTGAATTGTAGGAAGCGATTTTTTAGAATTTTGTAAAACGTACATAAAGATGTTTTATAAATTGTCATTATTGGTTTCGAAAAGTTACCTAGTAATTCATAGTAATTTGATCTTTTTTTCTTCAAACAGCCGTAATGAAATATTAATTGCGTAATTTGTTTGCATTTCCAATTTTTTGAGATAGTGTGTGTCAATTCCAGTATATAATATGCAAGCATAATTCAAATGGCTTAAGAATAATACGTGAATAAGCTGAATTTTTGCTTTAATACTTAAAAGGTTAGACAAATTACTTGTTGCTGAAATTGAAACGGCATTTTTACTATGATATTTAATTGTTTATGAAAATTTAAGTTGCTGTCGAAAATAACCACTACATAATTAAAATAAGTAATTTGTTTTATAGTTTCGTTATTGAACAATAGCGTACATTTGGATGTGTGTGTTCTACTAATTTTACTCCATTATGCAAAACTGTGTTTTTGAAATATCGTTTGTGTCATGCCAAAAATTTTGCACAATTTTTTTCAAATATATCCACTGAATCATCCACAGAGTTACTAGAGTGGAATATTATTGTCATCGGTGTAAGTAGTATAATATGGGTCAAAGGCCGTGGATATTTTTTACCTTTGACCCTGGAAGGCATGGATATGATGTAATTGTGTACTTTGACCGTCTGTGTATCTCTGACGTCATTGGAATATATTGGTTTTTGTTGGCAAAAACATTTGTTTGCAGTCTAGTATAAAATGGAACCAATTTTTTTATACACAGAGGTTGAGGAATTTTCGAAAATCCCATGAGATTAGAATTGTTGCAATCTATTGTTCAAAATGTAACAATTTTTTTATTCATGTTACATAAATAATTTTTAAATACCATTGAAATTATATATGCAAGAAATTCACGGTTTTGGAATTATATTTTATTTCTATTTTTACCTGTTTCACAGACAACACACATGTCAATTGCAAAATAAAAACTTTTTTAAAACTAGGATCGATAAATATTTCCAAGTAAAACAATTTTTAAAACATAAATACATGCTTCCACAGATGCATACTCTCACCATACAGAGAAAACGAACATTTATAAATAATAAATTTATTTACAAAGAAAGTATGAAAAGCACTACTAAATAATAAAGTTCATATAGCGAATTTCATCTACAGTTGAATGAACAATAATAATATTCGTCATGACTTCATTGTTGAATGGTGGAGAAAGATACACAGGAATATTCCCAAATAGACGTTCTTCTTTAATAATGTTAGTTGATGACGCTAAAACATTCAATTAGTACAATAAAACAGAAATTAAAATAATGACAACAGTTTTAAACTTTACATACATAACAAACAGAAATAATGGAAAACAATCTGACATAACAATGAAAAACAATATGTATTATTATAATGTAAAAGAATGCTTACCAAATAATTTTGTAGTTTTATCAAAGTATTGTTCTGCAAAGTGTATTGGTACATCATGATTTTCGCAGATAATGTCTAAATTAATGGTTGATAAACCAGTCAGTAATGAAGTGATAGATCACAGTATAAAACAAATGACAATTAAAATTTTAAACAAATTCAATTAAAAATGTGTATTAACAAACAAACGATGTTTCTATTTATGATAAAGTATATAATTAATTTAACATCGGACTGCAAATTCGCAGCAATTCATTAAAATAAAATTGATTACGTCTTAAAGGAAATATCTGTAAAACTAACTAGAGATAGTATTGCAAAAAAGTGTTAAGAATCAAAACAATATTTGAGATTTCATTATAAAAATAGCTTACCAAAAAGTTTGAAATCTTTTAGAGTAGCTCTTTCATCAATGTGAAATTCCATTATGCCGGCTGTGGAGAAAGTTGCATGCTTTTCATAATGTCAAAATTACGTGGTTTTATCCGTATCCCCATTGTTCAAAAGTCAAATGTAACAAGCATTATGAAAACAGTGTATACAAAGTTGCACTTCTTAACAGACAATGTTAACATTGCGTAATTTTTTATCTATACCCTATTGTTCAAATGTCAAAATGTATCCAATCGTAAAGATTGTTATCTATCAAACATGGAATCCAAACCACTTTAAAAATTATCACAATTAATTAAAGCATTTTCAAATCATATAAAACGAGAATTTTTTCAATCTTAACAATGAACTTCTTTGCAAATTTTCCCATTTATTGTTAAACAACTGACTTCATTTGCAAGAAATAAACCTTTTAAAATGGATGAACTAACTTGACCAAATAAAAAAGTTACTTGTCAAAATCATTTTGTATTAATGATGGAGCTTGTGGCTGCACTTAAATTTCATTTATAAAATTTTGTGTTAAATTATTTATCACGTTTATTCATTTTTATTAATCTAAAAATGTTTCTCTGCAAAGTTCGTCACTATATTCATACATAAATTTCATTTATAAGCTTTTTTGTTACAGTATTTAATGTGTTTATTGAAGTTTATTCTATATATTGTGTAATCTTTTCAATAAATAGTAAAGTTCATCTTTCAACTGGGAATTATTCGCGATATTAAATAAAACATATATAGAAAACCATTAATGTTTTAAAATACAGAAACAAAATCTCAATGTACAATAAATAATAGTCGAATTTAAGTGTATCTACGTTTTTTTTTCTCGTTTTTAAAGTTTATACTAAAACTGTCATGAAGTTTGCATTTTTTCAATGCTTTTGATGTAAAGATGTCTTCATTTTAACACATTATTCAGTTTTCACAATGATTCAAGTGGTGACAGTTGAATTCATTCAATAATGTAAGTTATTTTTGTATTTTAAAAAGTTAATATTACAAATTTTGTTTCATTTGATTTCGAATTACAATAAAATTTCATAATGTTTGTACACATTTAACATCTTTGCTAACAAAAATTTGTATTAGACTTGTTGAAAATCAATTTTGTAAACGAGAATTATTTCTAATCACACATCAATCTGAAAGCATCGTAGAGAAAATAAATCCAAAAAACAAAACTTAAAACATTACAAAATCTAAGGTAAGTTTCTTTTTTCTCATTATTTGATTATTAGAGTTTTTTTGGAATACTATTTCAAGATCTATATAATTAGAAACGTAAAGTGGAAGGTTATGCAAAACCAATATTTGTCAATTGTGTTAAAAAATGTACTAATGAATCCATAACAAAATGAAACGTGTCAGATGTATTAAAACCTGTAGCAGTACATCAAAATCTGATGCTAAATCTAGAAATAAAAATACATATTTTAGACTCTCAAATAGTGAAAAAATGCTTGGAAATCCAAAATATATTGACATTCTCTCTAATGCTATGTCTTAGAAAATCTAACAAGGTCAGATTTTGTTTCAAACATTCTCATTCTCTATATAATTTTAAAATATTTAATGGGAAAATTGAGTTAAAATTCGTTTTCCTAATTGCATATTGCGAGATACATATTTTATATTTGACTACAATGAGCAAAAGCGCCTTGAAGAATTATTTATTTCATTTTATGCATTTTTGATAATTGTAATTTATGCTATTTATTTCTATATTTATAAATATATCACGCTATTTCGTATTCAGAAAATGATCCTAAGTTGTTTTAACACCTAATTTACAAAATATAGTTTAAATCATTTAAATATTGTTGTTGTGTTTTTATAATCTTACAAACAATTACCAATATATATTAATTAGATTATATACTATAAGTATGCTTAAATATATTTATATATCGTTGATATTCATTTTCAATTTAAAAATTAAACAACCGACTTCATTTGTACGAAATAAAACTTTTTAATATAGATGTACTAACTTCAGAAAATAAAAAGGTGTAATGCATAAATTTTAAAATAATTTATACAACTCAATAAGCGGAAAGTATATTTTAGTTTTACTTTTCACTAGTACATACATGTAGAGAGATGTGAAAACTATATTTATTTTTCTAAACTATTTACAAAAATTTAACACTATAATTTGCAAACCCATTTACTAGTTTAATATCATCTTTCCGGAATAGTTTTTTAGTTACCAAAAGTTTATAATTCTCGCCAAAAAACATAAAAAAGAAAAAAAATATACCAAAGGCATGTTATTTTGTTCGAAAAGGCAAAAAATATCCCAAAGCAAGTAATTTTGTTCGAAAAGTAAAAAAATATCCCAAAGGCAAGTAATTTTGTTCGGAAAAGCAAAAAATATCAAAAAGGCATGTTATTTTTTCGAAAAGGCCAAAAAATATCCCAAAGGCAAGTAATTTTGTTCGAAAAGGGAAAAACCATGTAAACTCAAAGAAAGGAACGCGTCAATCCAACAATCAACCGCTGAAAACTAATGTAGGTCGAGAACATAAAATATTTCAAATGTTCCTTGAAAATCAACAACTTTGTGGTAAAATTTTAAAACATGTATTTTCTATCAAAATTTATACATTTGATTCCAAAAAAATTTAAATTCAAACTGCTAACACGGACATCAATACAAATTTACTTCATAAAAAAGTTTAGAATAATACTAAATAACAATTTTAATGAGAATTTGCCAGCCCTGTTAGCTCATTTGGTAGAGCATTGGACTTTTAATTCAATGGTTGTGAGTTCAAATCCCACATAGGGCGAATTTTTTATAGAATATTTATATTCTATTTAAGACTAAATTTACCGCGGCGCAAGTATTACAAGCAAATGCGAATAAAATATACAAAGATGGGTTCGTGATAGATATTGTAATAGAGGAAATTTTTAGATTGATAGATGGTGGAGAAGGCAACTGCGTAAAAATCCCTTTAAACCACGGACATTTGTTAGAGTATTGTATATTACCCTGTGAATAAATGTATATATTTATTTTATCCCTAATTATATTATTATACATAACATGTGCATCCATTATCTAATATTACACTTATTTAACTTAGTGATGAGATGTATCTCTAGAAATCTACCATTAATTAAATACGTACAAATCATTTCTACATTCTCATTGTATAATAAATAGTATTATTAAATTTACTAAATAACGAAAATTGAATTGAAGGTTTGTTAAATCCGAA
>CABFPE010000222.1:986360-1009164 GCA_900660155.1 Hofstenia miamia | reverse complement strand
ATTGATATTCTGTTATATGATATTAGTCGAAAATTTTCTTTTTTGCTATTTTGATTAATGACCCTTTATGGCAATAAATCTAGCATAGATAATTAGCTCATATTCATTTAAAAAATATAATATTTTTTACTAGATCTATTACTGAGTATCTGGAGAGGCTCCTTTCATATAGATTACTGGCCAGTTTTCTAGAGTTTTCCCAAATTCAGTGTGCATGTGTCTAAATGTGTATTAATAAACATTGATTTGTCCTAAAATGTCATAACAATCGAATATTTAGCCTAACTTGGTATGAATAGTTGAAGTAGAACTTCTGTTTTAAGCAAACTTTTATTAATCTGTAAGCTAATAATAGATTATAGTTTGGTACTTTTCATCAGAGAAAATTAACACTGAACCCCAAACTGGAACTTTTAAGTCTATTCAATAGCTTCTTTTAACGTTCTTCTAAACGTTAGCAACAGTAGCCTCAATCCACCAAGATCGTACTTGATTAAGAGTCGCATAGAAGTTTCTGGCATATCATTATGCATTGCTAAGTATTGTCATGGCTATTCCAAAACTTGCTGAACACGTCCTTTGGTTTGCCTAATTCTCTGTCAGCTGTATCACGTTCCAAAACCCTGTCAACTATGGAACCTCATCTCCAAATTTAAAGCAAGTTTGGGACTTTGAAACTCCGCGTCTAGCTTTTAAGAGTATTTGCATCATTTCACTTGTTCCATTGATTTTAGTTAGCAACTGACTGGAAATCATCATCACGTGACTTATATAAATTATCTGGCTCACACATTAAATCATTAAAATACTGTTAAATTTGTTCTTAGACACTTTTGTATTTAGTATTATACATTCATTTAACTATATAATTGTTCTAAACCATTAAATGTTCAATGTCCTAATCTTAAAAAGTTTAGAACAATTTTTAAATATAGTCCCAGTAAGTTATATTTTTATATGAAAAGATTTGCTTACTCTGAATATGTAAAATTTAAAATTTTACAAATTACTGAATATTATATTCTGTAAGTTTAGAATCATCAACTGCACGACCAGAGGTTTCCACTGAAGTAAGTTTCGTAATTTAATGAATAAAGTGTTTATATTTCGATTAGCGTTTGTAAATATTATTTAGCTTACATTTATTTTTCTCTGTCAAACGTACTTCAATTCATTGAAACGTCACTGATTAGATTATTGCCAATTTTATACAATTTGCCAATGCCATAACGTAAATAATCTTCTTTTTGGATAGTTGAAAATCCAAGATGGTTTTACTTTGTAATTATCAATATTCTCAGTAAACATACTCTTCGTTATTGCCTAAATATGAATTATTATTGCACCGTATTGAAGCCGTAATTGATAACAATGGAGGACACATTGAATAATAATGTCTCTATTTGTGTTATACATTTGTCATTAAAATCATTTTGGATTATATGGTTTTGTCAAATGTTGTAATGCAATTCAATAAATGATGACCCATTTTGTAAAATTTGCCCAAACACCCTGTATATATATATATATATATATATATATATATATATATATATATATATATATATTCATCAATTCATCAATATCAACAATTGTTTGTATCAAGCGTTAAAAATTTTATTTATCAAAGATTAACGTGTTTATTGAACAGAGCCCCTTATGTGTAAAAACATGGAGTACAAAGCATTGATATTCTTGAAAACTAGCATTGAGGACAAAATGTATGATGTACAATTTATTCAAACTGGTTTCACACACGAGTTGCAATGATGGATTGTCTTGTTGTTTTGGACATTGACACCTAGATCTTGTTGCTGGTGTCAGCGTAGTTTTAATAACCAAATGTTTCCATATAAATTTCACCCCTGAACATTTTCAAGAGCTGTATTCTCTTGACATTTGGGTTACGATCAGTCAGATTCCTCATATCGAAGCATTTAAATGCGCTTACATTTATCATATGTTGAATTGGCCAATTATGTTTTTTTGATGTATAAGCTGCGTGCATTTGGTGCAAATGATCCACTCCTCCTTTTTCACTATTATAGCTCATTTTTTGATTTTTGAGTTTTTTCAACAAAGGTTTGCTGTGTACTCACTTGAAGTTGGAACTAATTGTTTGTTCTTTTTGGTGAACATGAAACGGGAGAAGGGTTTTATTCAAGCCAAACAATGCAGAGAACACGCAGAGTTTTTTTTAGAAATTCAAGGGTATCTCCAAACGACTTTTTCGCATTGTTCCAGATTGTTGTCTGGAGTTTCTGTAAACGAAATTATGATGAAAGCTGTATCGTATTTCGCTGATCTATAACAAAGAAATTGTACTGATGTCACACTCAAGCACCAGATTGAAAGATTCAGAAACAAATGTCTAACTATAGCAATTAGTTTTTGTTTGTTTTTTTAATACATTTTGCTTTTTTAGGCGCACACAATAATGGGTAAAAGTTTAATTTTTAGGATTTCGGTTTACAATCCACAATTACAAATGGGAAGCAAGTTCATCTTTGGTATTTGTTTACAATCTGCTGAATCTGCTTAATAAAGTTTGCAATACTTTTGTAAAATACTTATAAACATAAGACATAAGTTAAAAATTTTCTTGAAACTCAGTATAATTTCTGTATATGCAAGAATAGATTAATGGATTTTAATTATGGCCGTATTTTTAGGTTTACCATCCATCCTTAATGTCATACACTTTTTTCTGCCATACCCTTATATTTCCATATGTACGTAATGGTATAGTACCAGGCCATTATCGGTACCTCTGTTGTAGAATGAAACCTCTAAGCCCATTAGCGTTATTGACAAAAATTTGAGGCTGCGCTTCTTTTAGGGTCAATAAACAGGACAGCTTCGCATAACCCACTTTTTCTCACAAAATTTTGAGGGAAAATTGTTGCATAATATTTAAATATTGTTTAATTTCGAGTTTCTTTAAACAATTAACACATTTTTTACTGCGTACATTGCAACATATTAATAATATAAGTATTATTAAGAACAGCAAAAAAAGATAACCACGGAATGCATTCTGCTATTATTTTCATGATATTTGTATTCCAACCACATTAGTCCTTTCAATGAAATAATATCGCTGGAACAAAAATTTAACTATACTAGGTCTCATGTAGCATTATATTTATTTGATCAAGGAATACAGTACCAAATTGTGGATTTCAAAATTTCCGAATTAATAGCAGTTTTACAAGATCTGTGCTCAATTTCTTAATGTTTACATTATTTCTCCGGAATTATATCCGTTTTCCGCCAGTTATTTTGTTCATGATGTAATCGTATTCTCTTATTTCATCATTTAAAAACACTTGTAGCAGAGTGGTTATTAAAAGAAGATGTTATCGTAACTGTTTTTGCATTTGTTCTTCATTAATTCAGATCCCAGACGTCTAGACATTTCGAAAGTTACCTAGCAAATGGTCCATTTGTCTAGACAACCACTTTTAATATGTAACATTAGTAATTTGCATTTGTCAAAATTCAATCTCAATTATTATTGACCGAATTACTAAGTAAGTCAATATTACTATAGATTTTTTGTATTTCCTCCATAAAATGAATCGAGTAACAGTGTTAATAAAATCATAAGACTGTACTTTTAAAATCTCAAAGAGTATCCATGTATATATATATATATATATATATATATATATATATAGAGCACATTGTTTAACATTTTCTACTATAATTTAGTCATCTTCAGAAATAATAAAATTTGTGGGAAATTGATACAGTTTTTACAATATACTACAATAATTAATTAATATAAATAGAGTGATCTTATACTCTTTTTGTCTATTCATCAACATTGATTTTTCATTATTCTTATTTAGTAAGGCTTCAGATATATTTGATTTGTTTGATCTTAAAATTATTCTAAAATTGTCCGGATTGATGTTATGAATGTGTGTGAATACTTCAGATTGAAGATGTCCATTAATATGTTCGGATAAAATGATGTCTTTCAATTTTCTTCAAATGTTGCGTATAATTGATCTAGACTTTTAATCATTAATTCATAGGTTGATAATAATTTCATTATTCTATTGTAAAGACATTTGATGGTGTTAGATTTATATTTTCCATCACAATAAGATATAAATGGAACATATAGACCAGTATTTGTAGGTTTTATGTATACTTCAGATGTAAAAGTCTCTTTTAAATTTGTAATGGTGAAACCCAAGAAATTCAATTTCTTATTTTCTTCTAATTCTATTGTGAATTGTAATTCAGACAATATATTGTTTATTCTATTTTTAAATTTTAAGACACTTCCTTCATTATCAATTATTGCAACTATATCATCAATATATCATTGATAAAATAAATTCACTATCATAAACACCACTCTATTATATCCATGGCCTTATCTTCAATCTGGTTCCATGTTTCCATTAAATAGAAATGAAGTATTTAAACATGCTACTTCCAATAATGTCCTAAGAGATAGATGTAAAATTGTAATTTCATCTTCATTGATTACATTCAATATATGATTTATAGTTTTGACGGGTATATTTGTGAACAAGCTCTTGACAACGAAACTGACCATAAATTTTGTTTTCTCTGGATATATTTTATAGAAATTGTTCAATTTATCTATAAAGTCAAATGAATCCTTCAAATTGTATTGTTTTGGAACAAATGGTTTCATCAAATCATCAAGCCATTAAGAGAAATTGTATGTGATTGATTTTATTGATGATAATATTGGTCTTAGAGGTGGATTACTCATGCTTTTATGTGCTTTAGCTAAGCTGTATAATATTGCAGGCTGACCACAGACACTTCTAATAGAGTTATAAATCTTTTTGCTTATTAAGTTTTTTCTGTTCATATCAAACAACACTTCATTAAATTTCCTTTCTTTATAAATGCAGTGATTACATTTAATGCCCTTATTTTCATGTATCTTTTCACATTTCTTTATCTTGTAATATATCATTCCATTTTTTTGAATGTATGTAGTCTTATCCATAACTGTAACATATGGTCATATTTGCAGATATACAAATCATCATCGTTATTTAAGTGTCTCAATGATATATACAATGTTCTAATACTTTTTGCTACATTAGGTTGTTTTAAATAAGATTGTAAAGCATGTAATATTTTCCTATTAAAAAAGTCAATGTCTTCTTGTGATTTCAAATCTTCCAACTTAACTAAGATTTGAAATATTGATTCTGCATTGGTTTTAATTTATAGATTATTAGGTTTTAAGAACAAACTCATGTTAAAGCCATAAGAGAAAATTTTTTCTGATGATAGNTACACGCAAGTCTAAAGACACATCCTCAATGTACCCATCATATTGATGTGCAGCTACGGTCTCTAATCGCAGGTTACAATCGAAGATCCTTAGCTCTAACAAAAGATAAATTTTCCTTTTTACAAAATTTAATCGAGTTCATCTACCTCTTTTAACGACTTATGGTTAATGCTCAACTATGGCTACTGATGTAACAACTATAGCTACGATTAACGTCTAAGAAATATTAATATAAACCGTCTAAGATTACTCATTTTATTTTACTCGCATATTTCAAACTCATCAACAATATGAACTAAAGTCTGTTCGTGGTTCGAATTTTTATGTGGAAAAATTTAGCTAACATGTATATATATATATATATATATATATACATGTTAGCTAAATTTTTCCACATAAAAATTCGAACCACGAACAGACTTTAGTTCATATTGTTGATGAGTTTGAAATATGCGAGTAAAATAAAATGAGTAATCTTAGACGGTTTATATTAATATTTCTTAGACGTTAATCGTAGCTATAGTTGTTACATCAGTAGCCATAGTTGAGCATTAACCATAAGTCGTTAAAAGAGGTAGATGAACTCGATTAAATTTTGTAAAAAGGAAAATTTATCTTTTGTTAGAGCTAAGGATCTTCGATTGTAACCTGCGATTAGAGACCGTAGCTGCACATCAATATGATGGGTACATTGAGGATGTGTCTTTAGACTTGCGTGTAGATTTTTATGTGCTAAGCTGGCGATTCTCGTTCAATATAGGAGGAGAACCGCGTTAAGAAGGGGGGATCAAACTCAACCTTTTAAAGTTGTCTTTGATTTCAAGAATGAGAGTGTTATCTTAATTTTAATGTAAAAGACATGATTAAAAACTTATTACTGTGTCTAAGAAAACTTTCTGAATTAATTAGTATATAAAATCCCAAAAATAAAAATTTGCAAATCATTCGCTTTTCCCCTCTAACTACCTTAATGCTATTTTCTTACTGTTGCAAATATTATCCATCTACACCTCAATGAACTCCTGGATTATCACTATACACAAGCATGATGAAGCATGTTCTCAGAAGTTGATATTTTCTGCTCTATGATTTACAACGTTAGACCATCTTTTAAAAGTAAAAGGGGTCACTATTAACAAAATACTTTTTATTTCAAAATTACACTTTTTTATGCACTGATCTACAAAACAAAAATATAAATGTAGAACTAAAAAATTGACAATCGATTCATGTCAAATAATGATTTTCAGTCTCTTCTTACACAAACCACAGAACTATTGGCTTCAATCTAAACACTAAACCTATTCAGGTCTAGTGGATGCAGCAAAATCCACTAAACATGCAAATCATTCTCATTTTCGAGTTTTATATATGCGGATTTGTATTCGAAATAAAGAAAGTGTATTCGCAGAGCTTATTTTCGAGTTTGTTGCGTAAAACTTTATATACGTCAGCTAACTTAATATTAAGTTTACTAATAATCAAGGCTACCTTATGAGGTAGCCTTGCTAATGTTATAGTAATATAGTTACCAGTAGTAGTAAAAATATTGTTAATTTAAGAGTCTACATTTTATATTATACCATGTGCGTAGTAGGTGGCTTAGCTGTGTATTAGTATGTCAAGTCATCGTACTAGGGATTTGCTGGATGTGAATTCTATTGGTTCCAGTACCATTTATTCTTATTGGGCTTAGTCTCAGGTCAATGCAATAAATTTTTTTTGTCCTATGTTGTTCCATTGCTTAATTTCTATATTGCCAAAATATTCATAATATTCTGAAATCAATCGACGCAGTTTATTAATTGATAACTTTAACTCCATAAATATTTGCTTCCAGTAAATCCAAGGCGACTAGATTGTCCCTCGACATTCTACGCCATAGAACTTTCTATTTAAAAACATGTTTCTAATAGTCAATTTTAAGTAGTTATAAGTTTCGAATCCTACTAATGCTCAAAATCTACTGTGCCTATATCTATGAAAGCTTCATTCCAGAGCTGCAGGCAGTACATATTTAAGGAAGGGCGAAAAGAAATTTAAGAGGTCCACATTTTTCTTGGAAATAAATCTAACAGCAAGAATAATTTTATTAATGCTTGGTAATATTAAGCATGCTGTGAAATAATTTCGTTTATAATGAATAAATCACTTATCCCAAACTTTAGCTATACATTAACAGTGTGTTGTATTTTTGCAATCTACTGTATTTTCATTATTAATCATCTGACCTAATATTTAAATTTCATGATAAGCATATCTTTGCCTTGAGATGCCCATTCACGTCATCTGAGATGGCTAAGATCCTTTTGCATTCTCTAGCTTCGCCTGTTTTACACCTTTTAAACAAGTTTTTCATCACCTCCATGTATTGAACAACTTCATTGGCCTGCATTGAAACATTATTTTTAAAAATATAAGTAAAATTTTTACATGATTCATAAAATTATTTTTTTAATAGCTTCTAATTTCAGTTTAAGGTACATCACGATATTTAGTTACCACTGCTAAATCATTCCGTGGGAGTAGATCGTTCACTAATACTAACAGACGTGTCTACAATCAACGGGGAGCAAATCGTCGCGTTTTCACTCCTCCCAAAGTCTATAGCTCTTCGAAATCGCAAATCTCTGCTTATCAGAAAACAACATCCAGTCACACTCAGGTCCGTTGTATACAGTTTATTGGTATTTTTATATAGTTTCGAATGAGTTATATTTGTTACCGATGATTTATGTCGTTGCTTAATTTTCGAGTTTTGACTACCACAATAATCGATTGTAGATTTAACATTTTTGTAATTATGTTCTCTGCATTGAATTTTGTTTCGACATATTGCGCCACTACCTTGCAAAGTTGCATTTATTGATCTTTGTTGTATAAATTTTGCATTTATTGATGTAAATTAACAATGCTATTGCAATTTATAGTCGTCCCTGGTTATCAATGCGTAATAGAAAAGGTAGTTTACTGAAATTTTGTAATCAAACGAAAGTATATTATGCAACAATGCTGTCAAATCTTTCCTCAAACCCCATAAATGTTATGCAACCTGTAAGTTTCTAAAATGTAGCTTAACAATTTGAAAATAATCATTTATGTAGCGAAATATGTAAACTTTCTTATTCAAGTGTAAAGCTAATAACTATTGTCATTAATGAACGACAAATATTTTATGTTCTAAAGAGAAGTAGACAATCTTTGGATAAAAGCTCTTTCCAGAAGCAGAACTGTTTTCTGCAGCAACTGACGTTAAGACTGTATTGGTAAAAATGTTCATACATACTTGGAGAAAACTCTTCCATTATATATTTGAAATGATTTTCAATCATATTTTATCCAAATGAGAACAAAAGCAATCTTGGATTCCAAATATAGAACTAAAAAATCACAACCAACTGTTGCTTTAAGACTAAATGCGACTTATTGTAGCACACTAAAACAAAAATAAATGATGTTAGCGTGTCTATGAATGACTAACGTTTCACTCAATGCAGTTTGAAATACAAAAGGTGACCATATAGCATTTTGGTTGTCCTAGGCGACAGTCTATTTTAATCGAATTTCTCTGGTCGGTGTATATTGCATTGGGGTGTTAAGCGAAAAACAATATTTTGGCTATGCAAGTGTAAATGTGATACCGTTACTTTAATTACAAATTAGGTTTTACCTTAATTGATAAGTGGGAAATAGATTTCATTTCATTGAAACTAGTTTTTTGCGGCTGTGGCCAATGGCAGGCTACGTCCTAAACAGAGTTGAAATTGAGTTGGGCCTAAAGTTGGGTTGGGCTGGGCCGGGCTTGAGCCGGATTTTCTACATAGCAATTCGGGCCAGACGGGCTTGTGCCTAATGTTTTAATTGGTATTTGAAATACAATAAAAATTTCACTTGAAAACTTAGAGTTTGCAAGTGACAAAAAGCATACATTTAAAGATTAATAAAGAAAAATACGAACATATCTATATTTACTAACTCTTATTTTAAAGGATATTTTGCTTGGATATGCAGGAAAGCATTTTTTCCTTAAACTGCATAAATTATTGTAGTAAAAGGAGTCAACATTTTAAATTAAATTCATGTAAAAACTTGTGAAAATTTTTTAGTGAAACTCCAGTAGTTTTGTAGAACCTGTAAAAATACGTCTACAAATTCAAATAAACACAAATTTCATCTTCATGTAGAATTAATTTTTAAAAATTGTTTGAATAAAAGAGTAGCAGAATGTAAAGGCTCTTGTTGAATTTTCGGAGGCTACGGTAGTGTTCCTTTTTTTTCTTACGGTATGCTTACATGCAAACGGCTAGTTGCAATAATCGATTTCAGTGCAAAATTGGCAATTTAGTTTTACCAGGCCCAGTTAATAAAATATCTAAAGATTAAACATATTGATAAATCGTGGTCAATTATGCCAACAATTGCCATTATCTCAATTACAATACTACAAATGGCAACATTTTTTATGTTTTCCTTAAAAGTATAATCAAGAGATTAAAAAGCAGTTTCATTTATAAAAAGAGGAAACACACTTCATTTACATTGTGCACTCTGAATTTTGAGATTTCGTTAATTTGTGAAACGAAAGCGCTTAACAATTTTAAGAAGAAACTAACAAAAAGTTAAATATATCTCTAAGCAATTTAAGGTTAATCTATGCACAAATTTAAAACAATTTAGAAAATGGTTGCCTTCTTTGGCAACATTTGTGAAAATGCATATTCAATACTATTTAGTAGCTGAATTCAATCATCTACAGAAAACGGCTCACATCTGCTCCAGGGAGGGTTGAACTCCCTAGCTCCCATGCCTATGGTCCTGTGTGACACGTTTATTGTATTAAGGTTAACAACGCAATTTGAGTTTTTACAGGATTGAATTCGCTTTGTTGATGGACTAAAGCGGATATGCACATATTAATCAATACATCAATGCATATAATCCAATCAAATTCATAGTATAGTACTTATGGGTCTCTGAGGCAAAAGACACTCAGTAGCGTAAAAGAAAAGTAATTTGGGGCGGGACGGGCTTGGGCCTAAAAAATCGGCTCAATTCCAATTCTGGGCGTAAACACTTACGGCCATGGCTTCAATTTTCAAATCAGGATATTTAGGACCGTAAGTTGAATTTTTGTTTTGACTGGAAAATTGAATTAAGCCAGGTTTTCAGAATGTATAATGAGTTTTATTCTAGATGAGTGTAAGTCCAGATAAATTATAAGAAATGTGGTGAATAATATACATAATAAAAAATTATACGGCAGGGTACGGCTTCAATATTTGCTGCCGGCCACGGTTACAAATGAAAATTAGTGGCTGGCCGCGGGCAACCAAGAAACTCCAGCCGCAAAACACTAATTGAAACACAATTTTACAAGCATAGGTTAATATATAATTGTGGCAAAATTAATACCTAATAATTGCATTCAAGTATACGACAAAATGCTTAATAAACAATGCGTTGTTTTCAGAAAATATTTGTCAACATAGCAATTAAATATTTTTAAATCTTATAACATTTCGGCGGGATAAAAGTATCAATTGTTTTGTAAACAGTATTAACCATCAAATGACAAATATTTCTGTTTTCGGTTAGCGTTAATTGAGGTCCATTGGACCCCACAATTTTCAGTGCTTGATTTTACTATATTTTGTGCAATAGAGAGAAATAGGATTTTTATATTTAGATAATTGTGGTATTCATAAATCAAATTTATATTTTACGTTAACCTAGATACATTAATACCTTAAAACAATGTGTTTTTAGAGCATTACTTGGTATATTTAAACTTACTACGTAGTTCAGCCTTTGCATAAGAACAAGTGTCTAAAAAATTTAAAAATAATATATTTTGCTCTAGAAGTAATTGAACTACATTAAAAGCTTGTAAACTGAAATCAAACCACTACTTGCTCTTGTACATTGATGGTATTCTGCCAATCCATATGTAAATATATCTCTCTTTTGTATTTTTTGTAAAACTAAGAGACGGTACAATCTATTTCCTATAGTTCTGACTGACAATCATGAAATGTTCTGAACAAATGTTTCGTTGACAGATCGAACATATAGATTTTGTTTTTCTATCATATTCTCGTGGGAAAACAACACAGCGCCTTTTTGCTGCTCTGGGTGACGACGCATGTATTAATTCTTGTATAGCATATGTTGCTGAAGGAGGAGATATTAGTTTCTTGCCAAGTGCAGTAAGAAACTGCCGACGCTTGTGTGACTTCCCTTAATTGCAATCTGGAAAAATTTCAGTGTTATTTATGCAGGGATAATTGCAAAGCCTATTGATCACAAATCAGTTCAAAAATATCTTGTTGGTATTATTGAATGGAATCCAATTTCGCTAAGGGATAGATATACATGGTAAGTTTTTTCAAAATTTCCAAAGCATCAAAATGTTATCGAGTAGAGAACTGTGATGCAAGAAAATTAATTTTACAATCTTTAAAATTGGCAGTTCTTTGATATAGTTTTCCCAACTCAAAAGTGTTTTTACAACACTTTTGCCCCATGGGTACCCACTTTAGAAAAATCTTGCCCCATACCCGCCCGACTTGGCCCGCCCCACCTCACTTTGCCCCATGGGTCGACCCTTCCCATTTACATCTCTGCTTCAAAAAATAATTTTCAAATAAGACAAAAACATTGATACTTTCTCGGAATTGTATTGGGGCCCAACAGACCCCAATTAACACAAACGGACTAACTGGTGATACTGCAAAAAACTACTTCCAAGTGCATTGTCCTGACTTCTCATCTTTGCGAATGTTTCTTGTGACGTTATGCTTGTTAAATTGCTCGAGTGCCACATAATTAAGCCAAGTAAATATAAAACCATTTGCTTTAATCTTAAATAAGATTTTTATTGAGACATGTGTCTACTATTTAGGTTGACGGCTATCAAAATCTCAATGAACTTTTAGTCTAAAGCATTTCGCCTATTCCAATCAATTTGAATGTTTACGTACTTTTGGCAGAATTCCGCGAGTTTTTAATTTTGAAATTTTTTCAAATTGTATTGTATGCTATGCCGTACTTTAAAAATTATTTTACATATATTTTGTATATGTAATATTCAATTTTTTGGAGTTAAATGCGTGTCATTAATGTTGTTCTAACGATGTATTTGCGGCACAATAATAGTAACTGGTGCTTTATTGGCAATAAATAAATTTAGGTTTATACAGTTACGACAAAATTTGCATTTATTAGTATATAATTTAGTATTTCCATGTTATGCGAACCCTTTATCACCTAATCTTATTACAAATTTAGGATTTGCCCTAAATATAGAATACCTGATGCCAAATTTTGAAATTTTTTTAAGCGGCTAATTGTTTAAATACGCCTATATATCTATGCTAATATCGCTACAGAACATTCTATTTAGAAGTTAATTCTTTTTAAATTAATATGGTGATATTTGATGATTGATTTTTACAACATTATTTCAAATGTGCACATACCGTAATAAAGAAAGTGAGGTTGGATAATATTATATAATTGGTTAGTCTAGAGTCTAGACATTAGGCTGTACTTGGTTTGTTGTTTCAAAAACTGTATCTGAGCCATTTCCGTAGACCGTGTCTGGCGGCATGTGTTTGTTTTGTCTACTTTCAGCTATTTTGCATCTTGTTTCGATTCAAGTGCAACGTTCGCTTGTAGAAATGAGCAATGCGTCTTACTTAACATTTAATTCATTGATTCAAATTCATTTAGCAACGAACTGTTTATAAAACTCATTCCTTTTCCTCATTGAAAACTATTTTTTGTATGTGATCAGGACCGTGACTCGCATTTGCCAGTTAGGGGGCCATGGCCCCGCAAAGTTCAATAAATTTATCATAGTTTTACTCATGAAATATTTTCGCACTTTTTCATTGAATTTTTAAATAGAATGGAAGGAAAATTTACACAAAACTGCTTTGCAATACCTCATGTAATTAATAACTTAACTATTCCGCCTACTTGAATACCCCCAGGTTTATTTTTGAGATAGTAATGCTATTGTCTTGAAGTTTGCCACAAAGGTTCCATGGGATAAAAAGTTTGAAAAAAAGGCAAAAAAAGATTTTTATCCAGACATTTTTGCTGACGTCAGCATTTTTCGTAAAAAATTTGTAAAAATGGTAAGAGATGTCTTGTCAAAATGGTTGCTTTTTTGGACAACTTTTATCTTATTCTATTCAAAACATAAATTATAAATTTTAAAATGTAAATGAAAAACTAGACTAGACTCTTCTTATTCTATGGCAGAGCTGGAACCATGCCTGGTTTTTGGAAGCACGGCAAGGCACGGCACGGTTTGAAAAATATTATCAGGCACGGCACGTTTCTACACATGGTGACAAGCGCGGTTTTAGAATTTTTAAAATTTCAAACCTATGCACTTCTTTAGTATATAAAATGATTAAAGCCACTGTATTATGTCTAATAAATAAACATCATGTAGATAATATATTAGCCAGAATCGCTAATAGAACGATTTCAATGTTGTTCACGTGAAAAACAAAAACCTTTATTTTCGAAGAAGCTTTGATATTAGGTTTACTTATTCTATTTAAATGTATGCTATTCTAACAGTATGGACACTTAAATAACGATAACTCATATATTAGAAAACGCTTAGGCCCTACCAATGACGCCGGAAGCAATTCAATATTGAGGGGCAGCATATTTTATTTACGAATCAATTTTCAATTATTTGCATTTGAAGTTTTTTCTTATCAACATTAAAATCAATGTGATCTAACTGTGCATAAAATACAATATTATTTGTATATTTAACATCCTGCAGTGTAATACCTCATACACACACATATTTCATAGCACTTTTTACATAATTTTGATAATGAAATAATTAGAACATAAACTATAAACTTAGAAACATTAAATTGCACGTAGTAAATTATTCGTTATGTACGACAGTTCGACAAAAATCGCAAACCATACTATCTAATACATCTGTAAGCAATGATTTGAAATTCTGCAAAAAGTCAAACAGGAATTATATGGCATTACGGCGGAAACGAAAATACGAATATTGTTGCATTTTAAAAATTCCCGCAATGTAATTTTTATGCAAATCTATTTCTAAGAATCATTTGTATTATTAAACATGAACTAGCATTTAATATATTTTGAACAGAAAATTGTATAAAGAATAATTGAGTTTCAGACGCTTGCATATTCCATAGATTTAGCGCACGGCACGACTAAGTAAAGAAAATGTTAGGCACGCCACGAGCACGGCACGGTTGCAGCTCTGTTCTATGGTACCTTCTGATTTTGCATGTCTTTGTTAGTATGTGAACTATGAGCTTTTAAATTTTTTTCAAGAAATCACAAACAAATTTAACATTTGGCCGGACTTTTGATTCACCCCATGCATACATTGATGTTCTATATATTCTGATTCACAGCATTATCATTTACAACGCTTCTCACTTGAATATCAAATCCAATTTTCAGTTTCAAAATTTTCGTCAGTTATGTACTATAGTATTTTAGAAATGTGTGCCTAGCCATCAGTGTGTATAGTGGCAATAAGTTTTTAATACTTCTCTGAATAAAAGCAAGCTGATTAGTATTATAGAATGTCCATCTATACACAATGTACAATAACGCTCGATTAATGATTTTCTGAGCTTGTTTCTTTTAGCTTCATACATTTATATTCTCCTGTTGCAAGCAAAAAATAAGTGAAGTGTGTTGTACAAATACATATTTTAATGCGCATTATTTCTCTGGATTTTGCACCTTACATTATGCAATTTTCGAAAGTAGTTATTCATCGTACCTTATAATTTGCATTACCATCAAATTTCAATATTGCTGATTTTCTAGGAATTTCCACAATTTCGTTAGCCCCAATGAGGTTACTTGAGGATGTCCAAAGAGCGACTCTAGAAATTTATATACGTTGTGGCAGAACTGTGCGCGAACCCGGGCTCTGCACTTAATATCCGCGGTTATGAAATTATTATTTACGATAAACTTGAAAAAATTTTGCTAAATATTTTATCAGTGTTTGAACATACATCAAGTAATCTTCAATCCGTGCAGTTAGCATTGATTAGTTAATTATGCTACCAATTGGATTTGTCCTTGATTTCTGCAAAAAATGCAATGATGAAGTTGTTTCGCGAACTTTGGTTATTCGTGCTGCATTAGCCACTTCCGAAAGTGATTTTTCGTACTTATGTTATACATTAAATGGCATACATACATTTTTAAATCAGCAATCTATTTCTGTAATTGTTTTTGTATTTATTTTTCGAAATTTAAACCTAGGCTTTAGCTTACTTGTTTTGTATTTTGGTGGTTTGAGTGGTTACTTATTCTTCGTGTGATCCGAAAATTCACTATTTCTATTACCTAGTATTTTCAGTTATTAAAAAGTAGTTATTTATATAATAAACTGCAAAAGAACAACAGTAATGCAAGTGAAGAGGAATCAGTCAGTTCAATAACCATGTTGAGCTAATATCTTCACTAGAGAGTCGCTGTTAGCTAAGATTTAGTCAATAAGACACCCAATGCATGTGTTTGACCTATATTGAACTGATAACGTAGATTTCGTTCAACACCACTAACGCAGTTCATGGATCAGAGAAAAAGTGATTGTAATGTGTTCTTTGAGTGTTTATAATATTGTAAAAAGATGTTATATTCCAACAGCTGCATGTGCATAGTTGAATTTTGGGCTTCTGCAGCAGTTAATATTTTTAGGCCCCTGGATAACAGACAATTTCACTTGTATCAGTTGATGCATTTCGTCAATTTTTATTGATACGCTTCCACCAATCCTCTAACAGAGGAGGAATTATGAAAAAATGCAGGGATGCATTGTTTTAAATGCTTTATATTGAATGTTAAGAAATGGTAAGAATGTTGATTGAAAAAATGAAATGAAACAAATCTGTTAACATTGTCAACTCTCACTATGTCAAAATCACAAGTTTCTATTTATTATAGTCAGTTTTTGTGTGCAATCTAAAATAGTTGCATATACATTACCTACTCTTGTACTAGGATGTATTGCCTAAAGCGCCTTAGCACATGAACTCACCGTCACCGGTATGTCTGTCCTGAAATGGTAGGACGACTTTCGTTTGAGGCATACCAATACATTTCCTATACATTTAGTAGAATGCTACCAAACATTATATGAATACTCGTTATACAGTAAGATTTCAGTGCTAATACTTAATATATGGTGTTTATGCTGAAAAGGTTGTGTTCATGCAATTCAATTTTAGATAAATCAGAATTGGTTATTTTAATGATCACGCATGTTTAGAAAGTAGACTACGGTCCCGAGGAATGGCGTGACTTTCATTTTGACTACCAGTCCATACTTTTCGCTTTCGATGGCTGTCCAGCGTAATGCTCTCTTCACTTCATTCGTCGTTAACGTTTCGAACTCCAAATTGCAAGTACATCATTTATTGTTTTCCATATATTGTTTTACTGTTATGCAATTTTCCTTTTTTATCATTCACAATTGAACCTAGTATAGGGTCTACGTTATTTCAATTGGAGTTGAAGATCCCGATTACGATTCCAATATTGTGTAGTGAATATTTAGCATTTCTGATATATCTAGTGGTATCAAAGAGAAAGTAACAGTTCAAAAACAAAAGATTTTTAATCAAATTATGTGAAGGGAAGGAAAGGGTGGGAATCCTTTAACCTAAATTATTTTTTAATGCAAAACTAACTAGACATTTGAAATTCATTCAGGTTTTCGTGATTTGAATTATCGAAGGTTTGATGTATGCTCTTTGAAATTATCCTCATATTTTAGTAAATCTTTTTGTTACTGTTATATTTTTCATTTGTGTGGTACCATGTCATTTTAAATTTGTTTTACAGTACGATCGCATTCTAACAACTCCTGTTCAAGTACAATGGTTCGTTTGTTATGTTCAAAGTATCTACACAATGCTATTAAAATTTAATGATTTTAAACATTCTTATAATTATTTTTCGTAAGAAATTTCTCATTCATGGAGTATATACGAAGATATTGGCTTGAATCAATCACTAATATTGTTTAATGAGTAGGAAAACTATGTAAAGTCGGCTCCTTCCCCCTTTTTCATATAATCTAATATACCACAGAAAACATTGCATTCGGTGTTTTCTCACTGAAATGCAATAGTGACACTCAACATTTCTTAGAAATCTCGAAATTGTAAGTTGGCCAATTAGATTGATTGTTACAACGTTCAGTAAAGCTATTTAAATTGAATTTTTCTCATCCTCCTTTTAGTTTCAACAATGGCAACTCATTCATCCTCTCAAGTGCCTTTAATGTCAAATGTTATTTCTCATTCGTGCTTTAGGACCCTGGAAAACTTAATTCAGGGTTCAGAATTTTGTCCAAAGTTTGTGATTTGAAACGATCGAACCATGCTTGCAACACACCAGTGCCAAAATCATAACGATTCGATTTTATGAAAGCGCCCTAGTCATCCTACCTCATGTTAAGTTCCTTTCAAAACTCGAGTTCAAGACGCGTTTAGCAATGGATTGCCACACTCGTCATTTAAAGGACTTCATGCAAAAATTCATTTAGTTTTATCTCTGGCCGATATATAAACTGAATGGGTTCGGAGGACACTTTCCCGAAATTGAAGGAACATCAACAATCAATGCTTTTACCTGATTTATGACAAAGGGTAATATAAAATACAATGCAGTTTTTAAAGGTAGTTTAACAGCCATACAGAAAAATCTCCAATTATACTTGAAATTACTGTTTCTGAAACATCTCCTAACAATGCCTGTGCAAGAATTTGTTAAAAATTCTTACTAAAGTTGTACTTGTCAACAAACTGAAGAACTTCCGTTATTGCTTACTTTCGCTGTTGCTTACAATATTTCTCTTCCACAAAATCTCAAAAATCTGTTTTCGAAACTATTCATGTCATCTGTTACAATTGCACTATTTCAAGACTCACGGCAAATATGGTTGAAACTCAAAAGGTGTTTAAAACATGTCTCCGGAGATCAAATCAGAATGTCAAATGAAAATACCTGTTTTTCCTATACCCTGTTTGAACAGCTGGGGTACATGGTTAAACGCTGTTTTTACATAACTAATAATTGGAGTTCCCTCAAAGCATTTCTTGATACACATAGCGAAACAGAAGATTTGGATTCAGATTCGAATTCTGAAAATATGTCAATTCGAATTTTTACGAATCCTTTTTTTTTGCACTTTGCTTACGTATCATTCAAATGTGGCTAATGTATTTTAAGATTTGTTCGTAAACAGGTTGCTGCTTTCGACCAGCGCCAATTAAAATCCGAATTCCAAATTTGGGCGAAAAATATTCAATGAATTTTTAAATATTTATTGACCTAATATAGCAAGATTTGTATTGGGATTCGAAGATAATTTTGTTGATTCACACGAGTCTAAGTGATACACACACAACTACTAAAAATTTAATAGCTAATATTCTATTCTAAAATTTAAGTTAAAATTTAAGAAAAAACTAAAAATTACGAAAAGCTACTAATACAAGTGAAGCTGACTAAGAATAAATGCCCTCCTCACCGCTTTCACTGTAACTGCTGTCCCTGGTTGCAAAATTACAATTAACTTTTTCACCAAATATGTAAGATGGCTAACAAATCCCAATTGGATCTAACATTGACATCATCCGAGCAATTCCAGTTAACAAGCACCTCAATAGGATATCTATTATTTTTAATTGAAGTAGTACAATATATAACATATTACCCAATAATGAATTTTGTACACTATAATGCATAAAAGAAAATTAACTCAAAGAACACTTATAATACGCTTAAAAACAGGTAAATATAACATATAAGTTCTTTGAGGTTGAGAACAATTTGTTTGGGTGTTAACATCACACATGATGCTGTTACAATTAACGGCATCTGCTGTTAACAACAGACGCTATTACCACCCCTGGTTTTCACTTATTCTTTGTCGTTCTTCAAAGCAGTAGCCTCTCACTTTATGGTCTTAACAATATCCTTTTTAAAGCAGACTAGCCCTTTTACCTGGGGTTAAGAAATTTTTCTTTTGAAGGAATATTACTGGGTCGGACTTGGTCCAGCACACACCTGAAATTTTTGTCAATGTCATTAATTAGCAGACGTATAGAATCTTCAAGTTTCCGAGAGTCCAAGAACTGTCCGGAAGACAGATAGTTGCTTCATAAACATGCTTTAGAAGGGATACCAGTGATAATGTAGAATTCCATTTTGTGTTAACACCTGTCATAATGAAATTCGGAATCATACGTCTTATCTGTTTGTCCAGAGCGCTTGCACAGCTTGCAGACTGATTAAAATATTAAGCAATAATTTTGCAGTTTTGAGTATGGGTACATATTTCTGAAACCTTCAAGTGCTTTTGACGCTTAAATTTAGCATGCGGGCGTCGCCTCCATGAGAATAAATATAAGTTCCATCGAATCCCACTAATTCAGCTTGACGCCCACATAGTTCCATCACGGCAGCATTACCATATGCCTAAATGAGATGATTCTCAAGAATTGTTTTCAACATCAATGCTTAATGTTTACATCGCATTGTGAAAAGTGGATGAAATGGCAGTTGCACTTAATTTATTCTTTAGAGCAATTAGATTATCTTCGAATTACCATACACTAAAAAAATGTTTTGATATTATCTTTGAACTATATTCAAAAATGATTATCAAAAACAAATGTTAACATTTATTTCATCTAAGTTATTACAAAGAGAGTAGGATATGATTTAAAATATCAATGTCGCTAATATCTTCTTTAGTCTGTAAATACCAATATCAGAAATGTCTAAATTCTACAAATTGACTTCTTTGTACTAGCGCACGTGAACATCATATTGGTAATCAAAACTTTAGAATCTCGAGTCATCACGAATTTGATATTAATAACTGTTAATGATTTTGCATTCTTTCACAAAAATTTCAAAGCATAGATCATTAAAGATGCAATCAAGCGCACCCATTAAATAAAAAATTTGAGTTTTCGTTGAGGAATGGTTAATAATTGTTTATAAGGACATATTTTAACAGATAAGAACAATTTTTAAAGATATATTTTCATAAAATTTATGCGTACATTTTTTCATAGTTTTCTTAATTTCTCTGAAATTCGAGAAATTTTCGCTAATGGAGTGAATATTTTATTTTCCGAAAAATTTCGAAAACTTAATACCCACGTTTAGAACCCAATTCCAATTACATAAAATATTTGCGTAGTCGAAGCAAGCCGTTCTAAAGAGAAAGCCTTGAGTCGAGGTGTACTTGTAGTATACGTTTAGTAATGGATTTCTTCCCATTTACAGTTATGATTATAAACAACTACAGAGTCCATGGTGTTATTTATTCTTTTTAGTTGCGTGAAAGTTATTTCTTGTTATAGTTAAATAGAGAATATGCACATTTTAAAATTATTTCTAATTTATGTTTTAGAGTTGCTTCTAATGACAGTCAACTGCAATCATGGTCATCAGTTCTTAAAACAGTTGAATTTTAAATTTTTCGTTTTGTCAATAGTTTTGTAAATCCAGTTTCATTTTCTTTTCTTTAGCAATCTATTTGTTGTATTCATGATAACGATAACCCTTGTTGAATCGTATTTGTTTTATTAGTTACATTGCTCACTTGGACAATGAAACTTTGCAAACCTTATTTGATACATGACCTCTTTTATGTTGTATCTTCTTTCACCACAATCAATGCTAGAATCAAATTTTCATTTAATTTTTGACACATTGCAAAATGACATCATTATAGATCTCGTGCTGGGGTTTTAGACACCATCATTCGATCTAAATTTCAAATCGATTGAAGTTAATTCGTAAATACCAGTCAAATTTTTGTTTCAGTCATTAATTTTAAATTACCAAATAGATGCATTGTTGGTTTTCATTGGTTTAATCCCAAAAGTTGTTGCAAGTTTAGCTCGACAAAATTTGAGTAACTCAGATAGCCCCAAGTGTAGCCAATGCATAATGTATTAGAGACATGGATCATGTCTTAGAAAATGTTCTTCTTCGTTACAAAAGCAGTGTTTCGCGAAGCTATATCAAAACTGGTATTTATTGACTGCTATTTCTAAACATGCACCACGTTTGAATTTAAAACAGACCTAACAGTACTCGAATTGTAGTAATTAAGTTCCACGTTTGTTGTCATTCGGTTGAAATAATGTATACGATACATTATTATCTAACGGATTGTTTGTTTAATATCTAAGTTATTCGTGTGGGCATCAACAGAATAGAAGAATTTTTATTTGGAGGTCTCTATAAAATATTTTACAGATGAATGAATTTGACAAAGTAGGTCAGAAGTCCTTATTAAGTATATTTTAATCAGTATGATATTTTTGTTAGGTCCGCCTAATCCTCCCACTGGCAGTCGCTTCTGCAGCCCGGTCCATTTTCAACCCTAGGTGATGTATGAAAGCTCAGATCTAGGAGTGTACGTGCTCAGCGGCGTGTTTATGATTTTTAAAACGGGGGGCTGACATCCATTTTCACAGAAAAAAATTGCAAAAATTTTTTTTGAACAAAAGTAAGCTTACAGAAACTGCAATCTTCTGTTTTTAGCAGCAAATCAATTGATACCATCTTGAAATAAAGTGAACTATTTTCAATTTTGAGGAAAAGAGAATATTTTTCCCTAAGTGTTCGCAGTTGTCCCAAAGGTGGGGGGCGGTCGCCCCTGCCCCCTAAGCGCGCCACTGTTCGTGCTCCCTTGGATTAATTTGCGCTAACCCATTATTTAATCGGTTTTTCAAAAAATCAAAACTATTTACTCATCTTATCAATTCCAAAGTTTATTACAAAGGCGCTGGGTCACCTCTACAAATCTCTGTATTCGCAATCCCGCTCTCTAATATAAGACATCAATTGTCTTTGTGTTTTGTGTAAAGCTTTAATAGTTCTTCTTATTCTTAGTGAATTTCAGATACTTATAAATTTGAAAGCGATTTCAAATGTGCTCCGGTTTCATTTGTAATCCGAATTTTACTGCTTTTATTTTGAACGTAAATTTAATGTGTCTTCATAATCCCTTTTTTCAATGATTGTTTAAATACTCTATTCTTTGATGTTTTATGTATTGTTTTAATTTGTTTCTTATTCATAGTGTTTTTATCAAACATAGAAATTAGTTAATTTCAGTAAAAATGTTTACGATTTTTCAATAGTAAATTCTCTTTGCCTTGCATCTGTTGCATCCAGGGACATTCTTGACAATTTTTATGCTGCAAAAATATTTGAATTACAAGTTTTTAATTTAAAAATTAAATAGTTGTTTAAAATAGAATTATTTTTTACAAAAAGTTTTTATAAATCAACTGTTAATAGTTCGTGCAGCAATACCGCTTTGTAATCAAAGCTATTTTAGTCATATATTTAAGGTTCCTCGCCAGTTAAAAAATGGATCTCAGGAAATTGATTGTATCAGTCATGTAGCACTAATATATATATATA
>CABFPE010000222.1:971013-984265 GCA_900660155.1 Hofstenia miamia | reverse complement strand
TATATATAGATATATATATATATATATATATATATATATAGTACATATTGCTTAGATTACGCATAAAATTTAGCGCACGTGTATTGCTATATATGAAACTCATTATGTGAACTAATTTGGGTGAAATTTTTCACCCAGTATAAAGTGCCGGAGGGGTGTGACCAAGGAGTACTCCTTGCGTGTTGCACAACATTGGATTCGAAATACTAATGTAAAATGCACGAGTTCGAGCTATAAATCGAGATAAAATCAATGGAATTGCTAAAAAAATTAATTGCCTTAACACCATTACCGATAGTTAATATACAAACGAGCGATCCATTAATTTTAATGTATTGTATTATATATTATTGCAAAATATAGAAGTGTTGTTACATAATTATGTAATTGTTTTGAAGAGTGGTAATGCTCTGTGTATGTCTCAATTAAATCGTTAATTTTGAATCATTCGATTAGAACTGAATTTTGCAAGTTGCGCTTGTTTGCATAATGTTGTTTGCTACTTTAATAGCATTTGCGCGTTGTGTCCAGGATGTGAGTGTATCTCTCGTGTGATTGGCTGATTCAAATGTAACAATTGTTTAATAATCTGCTCACTCGGCACTTTTCGATTCAGTTGGCAATGGTCGGTGATTCAATTACTTGTCGCTGTCTTAATATCATCGTCTTCACTTCAGAAAGTGACTATTCCACAGACAATCCAGAACCTCATTGCGAGCTGGGCACTGTCTCATGCAAAAGAGTTTACAATGGGCACACTACAGTGAGTAATTTCTTACATTACACGTAATTATATATTATTATGTAAAACGAATTTGAACATTTAGTTGAATTTTATTATTTAGCCTTAAACAGACTGGGGATTTGGCATTATTGCAGAATAGTACCCTCAATAAAAATTAATATTTTTTACATATTTATACCTTATTTTTTATGCTGATTTCAAATATCATAATCATTTTTACCGCAAACATAAATTTAACAAATTATTAATTGAAAATCTCTATGGAAACTAAAATAAAATGGCGGTTAGTAAGAATAGAATTATAGCGGACTTGGGTTAGGGTTTAGGTTTATAAAATACTAAAGAAATAAGCTTTTGGGTTAGGGTTTAGGTCTATAAAATAGTACAAAAATAAGGGTTTGGGTTAGGGTTTAGGTTTATAAAATATCAGAAATCCTGGAAAAAGTGTTCAGTAATAAGAAATTACTTAAAATTTTACTTAATAATTTGTAATCCAAGGCTATTTGTCGTAGTTATTACGTTTGTTACTAAGGAGATAATTGAAAATTTTCCATTAATAATTTGTTAAATTTAAGTTTCCGGTAAAAATGATTATGATATTTGAAATCAGCATAAAAAATAAGGTATAAATATGTAAAAAATATTAATTTTTATTTTTGCTATTTTTGAAAAAATGTTATCCTATAAAAAAATTTTAAACACTTGTAGCTCCAAAACTATTAAAGCTGTGCTCCATCTGAAAGCACCATTTAATAGAGGAGAATCTCCTCTTTCTTTTTCGCTTTAAATCCGCGCACTGGCATTCGGCCACGCGACCTTTGACTATGCGCACGGCACACCGCAATGGGTTTAGAATATCTTTCCAGATATTAAGCAACTGTCAAAGTTCTTTATTGCCTCTATGGGCTCAAAATCTTTTAAATACATGAAAATTAGGTATGGCGAGAATTTAAATCTTTTTCAAAAATTTTCAAAGAAAACTTGTTAATCTTCTTAACAACCTCTGCCACAGCAATAAGCTTTAATGAGAAATATTCAACATTGTATTAAAGTATGTTCCCTAATAGACCTACCCATGCCCCAAGATTTTCAAATTTATAGAAAATTCTTTGTAAATGTGGGAAAACGGTTTTTTTAAAAGGACGTTAGGCTGTTTAAGGTTAAGATCCAAAATAATTAGTAATTCAATGCTAATGTTTTCAGAAATGGCTGATATAATTTTATTTCAGAATTCCTATTTGAATTGGCGTCATAAAATAGTTATAAACTGTCTTTCATTTCATCATGTTCATTTTTGACATTTTTTTTCAGTGTTGGATAAAGGATTATAGCTAAATTCTTTAAAATAATTTTAATGCCTTTTAAGATATTCACTCATTCAATCATTAACCACTGTTAATGATTTTCGCAGGGACTCCTACATATTAAGTATACGGATGGAATTCGAGATATACTGGAAGGCGTTGCGTTGTGTAGTTTAGCTGTCCAAAATGTTTGTAGTTATATTGAAAAGATTACCAATGTAGTTGTTCTTCCAACATCCTTTCTATAGATGATTGCTCTTGCTTTGTGATGTATTTTCTTATTTTTTAGCGATTTGCAAAAATGTTTACTTAATATAGTTCATTATGATTTTTCAGAAATTTGGATTCGAACATTTTGTCACAAATTGATTAGTGATAGCTAACACACACTTTGTTTTATAAGAATCTGATTATTAAAATGCAGAAATTCGAGCATTCACTTGATTTTTATGTTAGATGAAGATGAAGTTGCCTTTTGTATGCATCAGATTTAAATTGTTGACATGTAAAACAATCCATTCGAATGACAGGAAGCAAATTAATAAGCAACAGTATTCGCTGGACACGAAACTCTGCATGATTCTTAAGAAATTTTTAAAATATATGTAACTTTTAGTATATATTTAGAGCTATATTTTAATTATATGAGCTTTTGTTTATTAATATTGATTACGTTTTTATGAAATGAATGAATACCTATATGATTTTGATCATATAAAATTAGAAATCTTTGCTAACTCGAAATAAAATTTTAAGAAGTACCTGGTAATTTGTTCGTGCACAAATATTGTCACTACCATCATTTTCAGAAACCCGTTTTCAAAATACACGCATGTCATCATATGGCCGTATTTATATCTAATTTACACTGATAGCTTAGAAAATTTATTTTGATAGCAATCTAAAAGTTTAAAATAAGTAAATCCTTCGGTAAAGAACGGTTGGATCATGAATCCCACATGACTAGGGCAGGCAAAAGTCAATGCTTGCCATTGATATTGAAATAATGTATTGAAAGAAAGGTGATATTGTCAACAAGTTGTTTTGATGCTTAAGTTTGCATGATTCAAAAACTTTAAGAAATGGTTAAGAAAATGACCGCTTGTTCCTTCTAGTGTTAATGAAATCGTTAATTTTTAAACACAATTTTTTGGTTGTCATACTTACAGCCATAAAATCACGCAGTAATATCGTGTACAGGTTTATTTTGCACTCAACGCTTAATATTATTTGCTTAAACGTTGCTTATAATTGTTTGCTACAAGTAAACTATTCATTATATTTAACAATACAGTGTAAATTGTGTATATTTTTTTTCAATTTCTATGAAAAAAGCTATTTTACTTCTCAGTTTCCATTTACATTGATGCTTAGTATTGATTTTTGGACTTTACCACTTTGCTTGTGTCATTGCGAAGATATATTAAGTGTTGCTTTTGAAATGCATTGGTTTTAATTACCAGCAAATGCTTGTTGTAGGTGGCTGTTTTGTAGAGGTTGAAACATTCTACCTTTGAGTTTAATTGGTTTTTTAAAATATTTTATGCTATGACCTTGAATGTATGCATTGTTTTTGAATGCTTAACATTTACATTTCTAGATGTGATTTGAATGTATTTATGTCATTGGCAAGGGTGATTTTGAGACTTCGTGCCTGTCTATAAATAAATATTTATGACCCTATTTCGACTATCTAAGCCTTTATTTAGAAAATATTGCATGAGAAGCCATCGTTATGGCAAATTTGTTTTAGTTGATAATACAAAGGAATGATACCATAAATCGTAAATATAGTCACATTGGTGTTTGCTTTACTTAATTTTGTTGATTTTCAGTCAACAATGAACAATCATTTCTAGGCCTGTGTTATTTACATGGGGTTTCGACCTTGTAGCTGACACTATTTATATTGTGTTGACTTGTCTTATACTTGTGAATGTTGTAAACTTAATTGACCTTGCACCTTTGTTGCAAAGGGAATTCGATTTCCTTTCACTAAGGAATTTGTCCAATGTACATTTGCCAAAAGTATATTGAGAAATTTTCAATGTTTAATGAAACATGTAGAAATTCTATTGAAAAAAACTTGAATATTTCAAGATCAGTATGAAGAAATGAAATAGTAAAGTTTAGTTTGTAGTTTCTATTTATGTAAATTTAATTTGAAATTTTCTGGCCTTTATAATGAATAGGCCATAATCCGTGTCCGTTTTTTCAAGTTGAGTCCAAGGTACGTGATAGTTTGAAAATCGAGTCCTCGTCTTAGGATGTGTACTAAAAGGAAATTAAGCACCGATGTGTAATTCTAAACTGAACTATCGGGACTATCCAATACCACTAAAAACCGTTGTTGATGCTAAAGTCCTGTTTTGAGTTGAGGATTGTTGGGAAGTTCTTTAGGAATTTTATTCATTACAGATAATTTCACTGGAAGACTTCGAAATTTTTTATTTTGAAGCGACTATGGACCTGCGGACCTTTTTTCGAAATTGTGATTTTTTTCGAATAGGTTGAGACCTGATTCATTGTTTAACTATTCTATCAGTCTAATGGTCATAACTGACAGTCATAAATATGTCACAAAGAGGGTAATGTAATGAATAATTTCTCGTTACTAAGTCAGGGAAAGGAAGTGATTACACACAGGAATTGTTTAGAAGTTTCCCTATTTATCTGCAGAAAAGTTATCGTCTTGTGGGAATTGGAAAACTACGTATTGCTGCTATTGTCACAGTGCAGTGTTCTCACTAGGATTATCCGATGAGACAAAGGAAATTGTCTATTTTTCTGACAACGTTCTGGTAAGATCTGCATTTTACTGCTTTTAGATATATTTCTAAATTCATGCAACTTCTCTTCCCGGCAACCTTGTGTTCATATACATATTTTGCATTAATGCTAAGTTTTTAGAAATGCAGAAAACTAATATCTAACGATGTACATGTAATTAATTTAGTTTTCCCAAGTTATTTGTATAGTTTATGCAATTGTTTTTTTGTAAACATGTGTTCTGTGATCTATTGTAAAGGACAATGCCATATAAAATGCCATTTAGAATCTTTTGTCTTCTTTCCTGAAAATTCTATAAAGATTTCTGTCAAATTTTCCACATCACAGAATCAAATAGACTTGGAGAAAATTACTTGAAAATGGGTCGTTTATAAAGCACACATGCAGTTTAAGGTTAATATTGGTATATTTACACTTTTCAAGCTTCCAAACTTGAAAAAATGCTTGTCAAGTGTGTCTAATTCTCCCTCACGTGTACACCTTGTATTGCATTAATGCACTTTGCACTGTCAACAATGTAAATATAGTTAATCACATGCCGAAATGTTTTGCGTGAAAGAAACTTAAATAAACATTCACGGCTTTATCGGGTTTTACATAAAATTCAATTTATGCACAATTTATTTTAAAATTCTGATGAATGTGCTGAGATGGATATAGACTGGGCTCGGGACCAGGTATTGGAAAAAATACTCCCAAATCAAACCAAATGCAGTGAATTCAACGTATTTATAAAAACTATAATTCCCATTTTGAAAATTTACAATAGTAACGTATAGGCATCTTCTGAAATTCAATGTACGTTTTTCAACTTTGATGTGGTGATTTTATAATGAATTTCTAACATACCTAACTTTGGTCTAGCAAACTGAAAAATAATGAACGGCAATAATCATAAAATGGGCCGAATTGGCATTAATTTAAATGGTCCAAGTCTAGGGTTTCGTCGGCTGGGCTTGTGCTTAAATTTTCAGCCCATGACCATCTCTGTGTATGCAACATTTATTTCATATGCATTCACACAATTATTTACGTCCGCAATGAGTGGCACTCTTTTT
The DNA here is from genome assembly GCA_900660155.1 of Hofstenia miamia. Classification (NCBI taxonomy): domain Eukaryota; kingdom Metazoa; phylum Xenacoelomorpha; order Acoela; family Hofsteniidae; genus Hofstenia; species Hofstenia miamia. The sequence goes on along the minus strand of CABFPE010000222.1, from coordinate 978,368 downwards.
AATCTGCATATTTTACAAAGAGTACTCCTTGATATTTTGTCAACTGCTACGATTTTTGTATATGTATTATAGTTATGTGGGATCAGAATTTTATTGGTCTTGACCCACAAGAGCTGGTATTGGTCCACTGTCCTTAGTGGACACTTTTACATTGAAGATTGTAGTTATGATTTTCAATATTCAGTTATTCAATTTCCATCCAAAGTGTTTGTAATGTCCTAAGTATATATAATTTGATAAAATTCTATTTGAAGACCTAACACGTGTTACGAGTTTTACACTAGATTTATTTTGTTCAGAACTTTTGGTTTCATAATGACAAGAATATTTTTCTGGGTATGATTACTTTGGATAATTCCGAAGGTTTCAAAGAGAATTTATTCTAGATTTTTAGTGTTCATCTGACGAACAAATCAAGACTAAACAATCGAAAAATTTCAACAATGACCTCGGCATTGTCGTGGATGGAGATTTCAGTGGTATGTCTAATTTTTCAACCAAGTATTATATTTATTTTAGGAAAGCTTAATGTGGGCCTAAGCGAAAGTAGCAGCAACGTGCTTGATCTCTTGACCCAGTTAAGAAAAAAAGTGGAGACGCGCATTAATGAGGAATCTGAACTCCGAATACGGAATTTCCTTGATGAAGAGCAACGATTCAAAGAGGAACAAATTGAATTCCTCCGATCGAGTATTTCATCCCTTCACAAGGCTTACGATGCTTATTTCGAAAAGTCTCCTGAAAAACGTATGAATATTTACATAAATAGGATTTTTTATTTGGTAAACTCCAATTAATTCACTACATTGTAGATGTTTCCCGCCTTTTCCAATTAGATGTATTACAAAACATGTATTTTTTATGACCTCTAAACGATTATTGCAATTTTGAAGAAAATGACTTATGTAATTGTGTAATAATTTGGTATTGAACAGATTTTTTTACAGTATAAAGCCCATGCTACACGAACAACTTTTGTCGCCAATTTTTGTTGGCCAACGAAAATCGTTGGTGTAGCACCCCTCTTCCACAATTAAAATCGGGAGTAATTATCTAGACTAAAGTTGTTCGTTCGGTCCAACAAAATTGGACAATAAAAATTGTTCGTTTAGCACCCCTTTCGCCAACTTTAGTCGTGAAGTAATTAAATTACTTCAAAAGTTGTTCGTTCGGACGAAAAAAATTGGCGACAAAAGTTGTTCGTGCAGCATGGGCTTATTAAGTATTGCCTTAACAAAAAAGTCAAAAAAGCTTTTTGACTATAGTCAAAAGACTAATCGTGTGGCGCACCCCCTTGATACTATTAATGTTGCTTCTTCTCATAATTTAAAAATACCTATATACTGGTGAAAAAGGACATGTGTGTTGGTAATTATCAAAAAATTAAAACAGTGGTTCTATTACGGGTGATCTTTAGTGACTTTGGATGGATTTTCCATTCCTAACAGCTTCCAAAATCAAACAGGCTTTCTAATAACAAAATGAAGTTGAGAGGTCTATGATTCTTGTATATTTTGCCTAAAAGCTCATGGGATTGACCCCAACTTAAATTTAGTTTGGTTCTTTAATGTTGTATAAGTTTGTAATTTTGCTGAAAATTTAATTTCAAATTAAAGTGTTTTGTATTTTGAGAAAAGGTTTTTTCTGCATTTTGTATACCATGCAAAGTGGTAGTTGCAGTGAAATCGTTCGTTGTTGAAAGCAAAACGAACCAACTTATACGTTCCACTGATATACTTAAAAGGTGTAAACTAGTTTATTTCTAATTTTAGTCATACTTGAAAATATATTTTTCTTTGCTTTGATAACATGTTGACGTTTTCAAACTAATCCAATTGAGATTAATCTAAGCTGCATTGAAAACTTGTTTGCACTCCAAAAAATTCGGGACCTTACAGTACTTAGGGACACTTGAAATAATTTTTTATAATGAAGAACGAACACTCTTGTTTTTCTCCATTAATATTTGCAAGATGATGCTGAAACTCAAGTATGTTAATAAGCACCCCGAAATTTATCAAGTATAAAAGTTTCAGGCTATTCCTTTAATTTTTCAAGATTTTTTAAGAAATGAAATTTCCACATTGAATTTACTATGGATCCAATGATTAATAACCCGTACAGAGCTGACAAAATTACAATAATTAGTTTTAAGTTTTGTTTTTTTAACTTTAATTCCCTCTTCAATTTAGTTTGTGGCACAAACTTTGTGCATTTCTTTATTTCCAAATGTAAACGATGTATCTGTAAATTACTGCACTATCCGTTTTATTTAAAAATATTGAATTGTTTGTACTCATTCAAACCATATTACTTTAGAACTAGAGTTGGAAAAGGCAGTGAAGCAGCGGCATTTTTCGGTTCAATCTTCAAATACAAGTCCACGCCTATCAGTGGATGATAGTAAGCTCTTCTATTTAAATGCATTGCCTTTGTTCATTATTCAAACATCTTTGTTGTAATAATTCGGTTTGATGAGTGTTATCAATTTCGCATTGTTCAAAATCACATTTAGCGATCAATAATATTCGTTGATAAGAATTAACATTCTTTAACGCTCTTTTCTGCTCAAATAAATAGTCTTTCCAAAATCTTTGATCAAAATCTTATCATATATTCAATTTTATTTTCAATTATTGGCAGTGCTCACACTTCCTTGCGTAAACAATTCAAAATACGCGGTAAAATAATATCCGAAAATAATCAAATATGAGTAAAAGGATGCGTTAAAGCATGTCAAAATGAATTTTTATCGAATTTAATTTCCATTGTAAACGTTGATGAACCGCTAATCAAACAAATATTTCAGATTATTTCTATTTTTCAAGCAATCCTACTTCGGTAACAATTGGTCGGCCTGAGGTTTAACAAACTTTACTTGAATGGAATTTATGTACTTATATTTTCATATAAAATTAGTTTATATGTAGATATGGGCCTTATAGGATATTGGAGCTTGAGCTGGGGTTGGGCTTAGCTCTTTTGAGGCTGGGCCTGAAAATTCAGTCAAGGTTCTCAGAACACCAAACGAAGTATAAAAATACATGCACTTTATTTATATAGAAGAATCCTAAAAGATGACTTTAGGTGGAGATGTTGAACTCGAATTCAATGATACTTTCAGTGATCAGTCATCAGGATTTGATGAAGATGATAGCAATTATGTACCCAGGAGTCGTCTTGCCAGTTTGCCACACGACGAGCACATTGCGAAGTCTCATCCTATCAAAATGCACAGCTATATGTCTCATTACTTGCATAATGAACAATCTCCACAAAATGTAAATTCGCTAAATTGCATTATGTAAAATCCAACAATAGATTTTTGTAATTCCCACCTTCATCATGTCAAAATATCGTGGGAAATATCATTATAAATTGAAGTACTATTTCGTATGAATGTGTTATAGTTTTTTATTTAGCTTTTTCTGTTCGAGAATTCAGTGTTAATATGATTATGCCCTAAGTATCCCTGGAATGTCATTCTAGATTTAAATAATATCCTCAATGTATTTTGCAGAAAGTATACATCTTTGACAAGCAAAATAGAAATTGCTTTTAGGTAACATCCATTGTGCATAAAAACTCAATTGAAAAATTTATTATTTAGAAGTAATGTATGACCTTCACAATTCGTGAATCGAGGTTTAATTTAAAATCTATATAAACGTCTGTTGGGTAAGTGTCGTAAATTCTCTGAATGATTTACCATATAGTGACGACTCCGTATAAGTTTATATGCAGGTAATATTTTTCAAACGTTCATAATCTTGGATTCGCTGAATAAATATGCTAGCCAACACGGGTGTTTTGTCCTTTCCGTTACACATCCTGTATGTTGCCATTCCAACATGCACTAAAATCTGCTAAAATCTTTATATTCATTTTTACTCTACAAAAACTGCTGTATTTTCTTGTTTTACCGTTGCTGGTATCCTGGTAAACTTAAGAGATTTCATTAACATAACTAGGGACTACCTTTTTTATTAATTTTTTAAATTGTTTATGCCATTTTCTGCGCTATATAAAATAGTAATCAATTTTATTGTATACAACTAGACTTTACTTTCTTACTATTTTAATTTCCATATTCCTTGTATGTGGGAGTGAATTTTCTAAGGAATTACTGAAAAATTTAAATTGCTCTAATTTAGGATTCTCGCAGTTTGGCTGAAAAGTTTGCTTCACACGCCAAACACGATGATTTGTTACGTCCACATAAAAGTGTTCATGTTTCGCGAATAATCTCGTCATCTGTTTCGACTAGATAACTTTGAACTTAGTTTTTTCATGGTGCTGTTTATATTTTCGTTTTCACACGCGTTTTCTTAGATTGCGAGTGTGAAAGTATTTTAGATTTTGTATTACTAATAAAGATTTTGCAAATTTCAAGTTTACTCACTTCTTAAATTTCTTTGGTTTTAATTTTAGTGATATATATTTTAAGCAGGTCATATATCGAGTAATTACATGTAATCTATTTTTTAGAATGCTCTTATTAGGTTACTGTACTGTTGATAATAATCTTCACTGGCGTTAATATGCCTCATGGCGGAAAATCATTTATGTACATTCATGGAAAAATAGACATGATATTCCATAAATACTTTATAATATCAGTGTTTTTTCATATCAATTCTTCAAATATTTGTGAAGTGTAATTAAATTTACTATGCTTTTAGAATTATATTGGTATTTTTATTGAAAATTGAGATATTAGCCTTTTAAAAGTTTAGATACAAATATGGAATCAAATTTGTCAACAAAACAAATAAAATATTGTAAAAATTGCAAGATTTGTCGTCTTAATTCGTTTGTAAACAGAGCACGACTTGTCACCCAAATGACATGTTAAGTCCTTCATTGGAAATGAGGCTTTATTGCCATTAATGAAGGAATATTTACAAATCTTGTTCACATAATGTAGGTAGAGATTAAATGTTTATCCTCTAAGATATTGGTCAAATATGCATCCAAGGTTAAGAATCGATTTAAAAATAAGTCACATTTCCTAGTTCGAGCAATAATGTTTCCATCTTTGAAACTGTAAATCAGTTGAATTTTTGGAGTGGAATTCGAATGCTTTAAGTATTAAAAAAATTCTTGCCTTTTTGAAAAAATTAATGAGGGCATATGTATCAGATAAAAATATTGTTTATGAAAGAGTTGAGCGTCAATTTTGGGAATTTTTCTAATTTTTGAAAAACTGAAAGAAGGGTAATTAAGCTGTTGTTTAAGTGATGAAAGAATTGAAGCGATAGATGCCATTTTTACGCGATTGTACATGTCAACTAAATATTAGATTCATTAACTTGCTTAAAATGGAAATAAACACATTTCAATAATTTAACCATCACCAATGCAGATATTGCCAATTCCATGGATCCATATGGCTTCAAAAACTTTTCGCGAATAGATGCGGAACAGTTTGAGGAACTTATTTCAATGGTGGGGCCTATAATACAAAAATCACCTAAACCTAAAACCTAAATTTTACAATATTTTATAGACCTAACCCAAGTCACAACTTACGTTTCTTGAACCTAAAACCTAAATTTTTCAATATTTTATAGATCTAAACAATGAATTTTTAACATTTTATGGCGTAAACCCCTAGAATGTTATTTGACGTCACTTCGGCTTTTAGAAATCAGTCCCCTGATCTGCAATAACGCTATATANTTAGAGACATCCCACAGAAACGTTTTTTCTTTAAATTTTTCAAGCAATTTGGCCGTGATCCTTTCCTGTTGCATGCCTAGTTTCGAATGTATATAATTGATACAATGTTTACACTAGCGTATGAAAGGAATGAAAGACGAAATATCAAAAGTGGTTTGATCACGTCTTTCATCTCAATTGTGAAAATATGATCGTCTTTCAAGTGTTTATAGCAGTATTAGCGCAATTGATAAGCTCGTTTACGCATTCTTTTGATTTCATTAGTTTTATTAATTAATCGTCTTTCACAGCTGTTTACAGCGGAATTTGTGCTAATTGAGCACTCGATTGCGAAATATTATATATCATTGATAAGCTGTAAACACACCTTAACATGATTCTAATAATATCTCTAGAGTCTCATTATTAGAATAGAATAAAGTATGTTGTAAATCGCATTAAATTAATTGCGTGAATTTGTAGATAATTTTTCTTAATGATTATAATTTTAATTTATAGAATTATAAATTTTCGAAATTCATCGATTTAACTATCTTGGAAATATAACATAAATTTGTTTAATAAATTTGGTAGTAAATCAAAAAGCATTTACTTTGTCCATGGATGTGTAAATTTCTAAATTAAAATTGAAATCTATGTATTGGAAATAAATTTATCATTTGGTGAATGTTATTTTGACAAAAGCTTCAATAATTACATAACTAGTCGTGAAACAATATATACATGAAACTGTTACCAACTTAAACTCTAAAGATTTTAATTAAAATTGTATAAAAATTTAGAAAAAAAAATTTAATTTTGGTCCTTTAAGGAACTCCATTGGACTATATGGTGTGGTAACTTTGTTTACAAATGGCAAAATCAACTCTGTATGCAATTGATACTTTGCATTGCATTCTGAAAGTTTACAGTAACTCAACTTAGTTTATCAAGAAAATTGTTATTTAATCTCATATTACTCTGAAGGTTACAATTCCAATGTTATTCTTTAAAAACCCAAGAAATAATTTTCTAATAATAATGTCATTTAAAAAATCTTATCCGAACTTGAAAGATCTTTAAAGTATAAGTTGATAACAGCTCCATGGAAAAACTCAAAATATTGCGCAAACTTTAATACTAAGTTCTCTCAATATTGGAGATTAAAAATGTCTACGCCCATCAAGAAACAATTATTTATCATTAATAGAATAATAACATAATTACCAATACATTTTGCTGATTATTACTAGCATCGCCCGGAAATTTACCGCTGTAAATTTTTACAAAATTTGATGTAATTTACTTTATAAAGCTTATGAAAATACTGTCTTAAAAATATAGTCCTCCTTTTTATTTAAAGTTTAGTCCTTTTAGTATAAATTGGTTTTGAGTCTTGTATAATATCCATGGATCTTTAAGTGATTCGATATTTCTGTTGACGTTTTGTATTCTTGAATTCTTCTTCATAATTGTTTTGAATTAACTTTAATAAGAACATGCAAGATATATTTCGACTTACCAAGTCATCGTCAATTTTACAAATTATTCCCTCTAAATTTACTAGATTTTACAATAATAATTATAATTTCTTATCTATGTCCAACATAGATAGATCTTATTTTATATGGTGTTAACATTATTCTCACAAGTTCTCCCATAGATTTAATGTTCTCTAAGACTTCTTATTAAAC
>CABFPE010000222.1:950356-965424 GCA_900660155.1 Hofstenia miamia | reverse complement strand
AATTCTTGTGATGCAATCCACTGTTTCACAACTTTGGCGCTGTGGCAAGGAGCACCATCTTGTTGTACTACAGATCTTCCGCGAAGCTGCATAAACATGGTAACTTTCTCCTAAATTATTTGGAGGTAGGCCTTGGCTGTGAATGTCTCGTTGTGAGGAACAAAATGCAGACCAGCACACCCATTCGCAGTTATAGCACCCCAAATCATCACAGAAGGTGATGAGCGGACAGTTTGTTGAGTGTAACGTGTGTTGAATCTTTGGTTTCTTGGTCGTCAAGCGTGTGGCCAGTATGACGTAAACTGGCAAATCTTGGATTCGTCACTAGACATTACTTGATGCCATATCTCAGGGGTGTAGTGTTGGTATTGCCTGCAGAAGCGCAACGGTTCTCGAATGTTCTTTGAAGAAAATCGGGGTTTGGCTGCCGGTTTGCATGATGAAAGGTCAAAGGTCGTATTCAATCGACGCGTGTTGATACATTCTGCACTACCGCACCTAGATTTGCTTTGACTTCAGAAGATGAAGAGAATGGTTGATTGACGAAGTAATGATGAATGAGACAGTCAGTCTGAGGGGTTGTCACTTTTGGTCTTCAAGATCGCTTGCGAGAGGAAAATTTTTGCAGTTGCTTATAGCGAGTAACACTTCTGGATACTGAAGATACTGACACCCCCATTCTAACAGCTATAGCGCGATAATTGTACCCCTCCTTGTACAAAATATGAATTTGAGCATGCTTTGTTGGTGAAATTTCAATACCACGGACCATATTTCAACCTATAATAATAGTGCTTCTTCAGTGAAAATGTATTGTGTGTAAATCTAAAGTTGTGTTAATTTGATTGGCTAAATGAATCTGTTGTAAATTCTAAGAAAAAATTGGGAATTCCAGGAATTTTACGAAGTTTCCAGAAAATAGCATAAAACACGCTTTAGACAGGTTACTGTTCCCAAACCTTTGGCCAGTACTGTATATGTAATGAAGGAAAGCATTGAAGTAATGTCTTGAAATAAAGACTATACTGATTTAACACGACTTGTCAATTTAATAAACCCAAAATTATAAAAAACTGATTAAACTAGATGGATATTATCAACCCTATTTCGACCTGGACTTGATTTACGACGATTCAAACCTGACCTGTTCCGATTAATCCTGACTTGACTCAACGATAACATATACTATATAATACTATATACATATATCTGGAGCCAAATAATTTGGTGATGCTCATACCTGGTACTAAATAAGTAGTACGTATTTAGCGCCAACATTAATTTTTTTTTCACTCATATTTATTCAATTTTTGTGTGTAAGCACTATTTATGATACCTAGGTATAAAGATATAAGCATGCTAAAAATATCACTTTCTTCATTCCAAATTGATGACTGGCACTAAATATATTGGGAAAATTTGATAATATTTAGCGCCATTTTCAATTGCAATATGTGTATTCGTAAAGTTTGACGGGATTTTTATAAATCAACATTAATTAGAACGCCGCTAAAGTCTATGGAAATTTAATGAAGAAAAGATATGTAGCTACCCAAAATGGTATTGACAAAAACCGATTAAATATGAAATTTTGAATATACGAATGAATTGAAATCTATTGTATGTATTGCAACAGCAAGGCGAATTTAAATATATTGAAATTGATGCAACATTTTCTCATAAATTTTGTACTTTTTAAAATAGCGTGCGCATTGCAATTCCATAATTTGAACAGCAAAAAGATGCAGAGAAAAATAGCTTTTTAGGCTAAGATTAAGAAAAACAGATATTCCTCCTAAATGACGATGTATAAGACTATAATTAGCTAAAATAGCAATATGAAAGCGCCATTAATAACATCCATGGACAAAACACAAACGACCAATTATTGAAGTATGCCCAATATACTGAATGTAATAAATCCCAAAAACATCAAATGTTTCCTGGAGATGTCTATGAGCATTATGTGAATCAATGAATTCAACCTTAATCTGCGCAAGATTTTTAAAATTTTTTTGGTTTTTTAAACTTTATATGTTCATAACTCTTAAATTAACAAAGCTATCCAAAATATGTAATCAGCACTTAATAGGAAATGATCTATTTCATTTTCATGTTAATTCGCGAGCTGTGTGAACCCGTTCGGGCACGTTTTTACGCGAACTCAGACTTTAGGCACAGCAAGCCCGGAAGGTACTGTTGTAGCCTATTTATAGAAAAAGTATTTGAGACTAATTCTTGCTCCTAAGGGGGTTAAAGTTCCTGATTACCTAAACATTAGAAATATTTGAACGAATTTACAAAATTACGTTTGAGTACGCTTCCCAATGGTTGTCTCAATATCTCAGGATTTATAAATTACATAATACGCTTAAAAATTTGGTAAACAGGTTGTTCTTTATAAAGTATATAGGCAATTTAAGCTAAATATCAATGAAAATACAACACTTAAATAATGTAAGGAAATGATTTATCATTGTTAACATTTATCTATAGAAAACTTTCTTAGCGATGGGATATATAACTAAAAAATATTTTATGCCAGCGTAGGGTTCATTTACACCCAAACATGATTATAGCACTTGAACTATATGACCTGGTATGAGACATCAACGTGTTGACTTTTCAATACAAATATATAATCGTAAAATATGTTTTATTAATTCACTTTTTCATTGCTTAGAAGGCTAAGGAGAGAAATAATATACTTTAAAGTACTCAAGTATTCATTTACAAAAACTTACAACATGATAAATCAAAGTCAAGAATTGTGCAATCATAGAAACACTTATTTTCACCTACACAAACGAATATTACACTCAAACCTAGTCTTTATGATATAAATGCACCAGATATTTCAAAAGTGAAGTCATTACACTGAGCGCCAATGAATTTTGAAGCCTAACTCATAGAGCTCACATTGGAAATTATGCTAGCAATATAAGCTTATAAATCCCAAATACTAATTTTTTCAGCTCTTCACAATCATCAAACTAAAAAGACACTGACAACAGCAAAATCCATAAAAATAATTTTTAGAGAATAGGCCTTTTGCAATAAAATTCCAACATGAATAACCTAACGTTATTAATATTCAATATTAAGCCAATGCGGGTTATCAACATTTATAAATATTTACATTATGATTATCTATTCTGCACTTTTGCGATGTGTGAACTATGAAACTCATTTCCCAAACTTATTTCATTACCCATCATTCTATCTGGGAAAGTTATACACTGCCGCTCAAATTTTTTCGTACCAGTCTAATACGTGCGTTTTACTTCAATATGTAAAATTTGGCTCAAATTTTTTCGTACCATTGCGTTTATTCTGTAACAGTTAAAAATAACAATCAGTAAGGAATTTTATTGCCATTTGCTTTCAAAACTAAAGCCATTCGGCGTGGAATAGAGTTATATAAGGACACCAGTTTATCCACAAAGTTCAAATTAATGTGCAAAACTGCAGCGTCTATTCTCTCCTCCAGTTCTTTTAGGTTCTTCGGTTGTTGCCCATCGTAAACGATCCTAGAGATGAAGGACCAAACGTTCTCCATTATATTAATATCGGGACTGCGAGCTGGCCATTGGAGAACGGTTATTCCCTTTTCTTCGAAAAAATCCATTGTTGTATGGGCAGTGTGTATTCGACAATTGTCTTGTTGGAAGACAAAATCGCTCCCCATCATGTCGAATATAGCCGGGACAGCAAACGATGATAGCATAGTCTGGTAAGAAGAGGCATTTACTCGGTTTGCAAGTTTTTTGATATGCACTATACCACTTGGAAAAATCATGCCCCATATCATTAAACCGCCCCCACCAGCTTGCCGCCTATTTCGGTAAAATTTCTCATCTTTCCACATCCATGTGTTTATATTATCTGGTCCATCAAGGTTGAACTTTTTCTCGTCCGAGAATACAACTTTACTCCAATCTACTCTGTTCCGGATCCACGATTCACAGATGCGCAATCTCTCTTGTTTATGAATAGGAGTTAGTACAATATTTTTGGGAATTTTCTTGTATCTCAATCCCAGTCTGCGCAAGTACCGCTTGACCGTGGCCCGCGATGCAGATATTTCGCATCTTTTCATGATTTTTCCAGCTGATATTGTCATTTTATGTTTCTTCAAGATGGCCATTTCCCGTCTAATGCGACATCCTTCTTTCATTCCAATTTTTCTTTTTGGTCCGGGCTTCTTCTTAGTTCTTCCGTAGTCGTTCTTGACCATATACTGTATTGTTGACTTGCTTATCATCAGCTCCTTCGAAATCGCAGTGTACGATAATCCATCCAACGATTTTTGCTTTACAAGGCGAATTAACTCTTTTGAATGCATTGTTTTCTACTTCCAGATATTTAGAAGGTAAAAAATTCAAACCATGCAAAATTTCAACGACTAAAAACGTGTCAGTTTCACAGAATCAACGTTAAAGTGAACTGGTACGAATTAATTAGAGCCAATTTCATCAAATTTAATTAATTTTACATGTTTAAATATGGTACGAAAAAATTTGAGCGGCAGCGTATTAACGACTCAAATTTGCTTACAAAAAAAGGTGTTTAGTAGGAATAATTAATGAACGGTAAAACCACAGATCCTCGATAAGTTTCTTTTGTTTTGGATTTAAAAGCTTGCTTTGTTAAATTAATATTTCTGGCTATATTTCCCTGCAGTTCCAATATTTTCGTAGAAATACTCAAGTTAATTTGCCTGGGGTGCAGTTGCACACAAACAATTTTGATAAAAACTACATTATTTTGGACGATAATTTTTCAAAATGAATTCAATTATTTATTTTACTAATCCTAAGTGGGGGTATACCCCAGTGCTAATTCACAACTAACTTCAGTACATTGACTTGGACATGTATAATCGAATTTTAATCTCAATTAAGGAAGTTAGTGCAACGCATTACTTGTTTAAATTATTGATATTTATCTTTCCCAATGTAGATGTTAGAACCTTGTTCTTTAGCTTACTTGCAAAACAAAAATGAAATTTTTTCAAGTTTCTAATAACATCTAATCTCATCATAATTTTCAATTGCTGCAATTAGTGAAGATTTATTCAATGGGAGCATTGCGTGAAGAAAATTGTATACTCTATTAGTTCAAAGTTTAATACTCTCCAAACTTGATTACTGTAATTTATTATTAGATGAACTACCTAGATATTGCATTAGAAAATTACAGACGATACAGAATCATGCCGCATGCTTAGTTTTCAAAATGCCACGATATTCTCACTGAACAGGATTTTTGCACGATTTACATTGGCTTCCAGTTTTAAGAATTGAATTCAAAATCTTGATTATGTAGAAAATTAATACTAATATTCGAGCATAAAACTATTGGTCTGATTTCACACAGACCAATGTTAGTTCACGAATAACACAGCCTTCTCATGTATTCCGATTCAAACACCTTTTTTGTTCCACAAAGAAAGTTTTTCGTATAATGGACCATATCTTTGGAACTCTCTTCCACTAGAATTGCAGTCATCAGCAAGCTTTGTCAGCTTCAAAAAAGATTTGAAAACTTATCTTTGTATTCATTAATTTTATTTTAGCATATAGTTTTGTTCTGCATCACTTTTGAGCAGCAATATTTGCTGAAAAAAGAGAAGTGTAATCCTTAATAAATAATAATAATAATTACATTTTGAACGTATTCACAAAATTAAATTGGTGCATTTATCAGAATAATAGAATAGCTACATTATTATTTTTACACAAATTATATATTCAGGCAACTCCAAGCCAAAATAAAAATGAGCGCAGTGTATTGAGAAAGCGATTTACGAAATGGGAGTGCCAGAGGTAGAATTATAACAGGTTTAATACCTATGCATTCACACTTTAAAATTTTAAAACAAGTAAAATTTTACAAAATTTGGAATTAGGTAATTAAAATTTTAAATTCTCATTGAGGTCAAATTTTTAGTTCACATTTTTTGGAAGAGAAACAATGTATGAATGATTTTCATAAAAAGCTCTTTAAAATCATACAAAAATTTAACATTTTTTTTATTTTTTAACAGCAGAGTATCTGAGAAAATTTAAGCGTTTTACACTGAAAATGAAAACAAAAATTTAGAGAGGAGGAAGCTGCTAAGAAGCCTAGAACCTAATTTACAATTCTTTTATCTTATAAAAATATAATTTCTTGGTTACAAAGAAATGGAAAAATATCCTACAATGATCAAACTACTTCAACTACGTGGAAAGCAATTGTTATAACAGTGCTAGCATAGTGTCTACAACATTTACAAAGGTGAACGATATTATGGTAAGAGCAAAGGCTGCAACTAAAAAATCGAACACGACTTAAACATTCAGATCATCCGGAAGCCAGTCAAACCCATACAAACTTCATGTGCATTGTGGTTGGAAGCTGCAAAATATTACTCAGAAATCTTCCAGACATTAAGAGAGATTGCTATTGAATTTACTACAGAAGGAATGGCATAGAGGCGCAAACAAGCCAAAAATTTAGATGGCCTCTTATATACGTGCATATAAATATATAGTTGTTTTCGATCAAAAGTTCAAAACAAAGAGTTTAATTAGCAACACATATAAGTATGAATTTTTTACAGTTAGTTTCACTTTTCAAAATATAAGCCATCCTGAAAACCAACTTTGAAGAGCCTGAGGAATTCTGCTTTTGATTACTGCTTTCATCTCTTTCAAATTTTCGAATTTTCTTCCTCGAAAAGTCTTTTCAATGGAGCCGAGCAAATTTTCCGCGCAAAGAAACCCTTCTCGCGCACAGTTCTTTATGAAGAATGTGATACACACGCTCTGTCGACATTCGAACTTCTGCAATATGGCGGACAGTAACTCGGCGACATCCTCCAAAAGTGTCATGGCTTCGTTGACTGTCTCTGACATTGCTGTGGAATGTCGGCAACTGCGAGGATCGTCTCAAACAGATTTCAGGCGATCAAGGCACCTGAACACAGTAGTTCTTGACATGGCTCTGTCGTCGAATACATCGTTTAGATGCTTCTGTATCTCCGTTCCGATAGTCCTCATCTCCATAAAAATCCGATAGAACGTTGATTGGGTTCTGTGTCTTGCATAATTATGCCAAGAAATGAGGATGATAGGAATTATGTACATTATGTGGCTAATTAAACGCCGTGTTTTGAACTTGAGGTTCAAAGCAACTATATAAAACAGAATGAAAATAAACATCAGAATTTTTCAACTATGCCTCGTATCTATCCACTATGTTTGTCCATAAACTGTAGCTTGAACCAAACAAAAATCTTTGTAGGTGTTCAAATTCATAATCACACAATTTCAACAGGTATAATAAAATCGATTCCACACAGGAAACAAATCAGGTTTGCCTCGAGCTAATTACTTAACATAAATAAGATAATAAAACAAAACAATCAATGTAACATGTTAAACGAAGCTAAATCTTTTATTTGAGAACTGTCGTTGATAAAATCAAAAACCTAATAAAAATATTAATAATGAAAATAATACGTAGTTACCAATCGTAACAAATAGTTTTTGCAATAATTAACATTTTTCAATAGGTTAAATTTGTGCATTATGAATTGAAATTTCCTTATAAATCGTCTTGGTAAGCAAAATATAATACCAATATAATGGGATCTAATTGAAATTATTTCTCAAATTTGAGTACATTGATACGAATAATATATGTTCATCCCTGTACAACTATTTATCAATTTATTAGAAAACTACACATATTAGTGCTTGAATTATATGCAACAATTAATCCATTTGGGATCGATGCTCCGCAATGACAATCATTTGAATTTTCATTACTTTTATGGGAGCTCTGTCACGAGGTATACTGATTTCTAATTCATAAGTGCTTAATTCGTAGATTTCTTGGCATAGCATCTACAAACATATATTACTTCCATCATGGCATTTTCAAGTGCTGCAAAGTGAAGAATGTAGTTTGAATATATTAAGAGTTTTTATTACTCAATAAGCTTGCTATGCGAAATCTATTGGGAGAATAGTCAGACATCAAAATTTAAGACATGCACGGAAATAATAGCATTGCTAAAAAAATGCACTATAATAAAATTCTGAAATTTAAAAATATAGGCAGTGATTGAATGAATTTAAATTTTAATGCAGAACATGAGTTTAATTCGAAGTCTATAAACCAATTACAAATTTTTCCGACTGATACAGTGTATCTTTGAATTTCAATAACAATTAGAATTAACATATTGCAAATAATAATTGCAACAACCACATTAAAAATCTATTTTACAAAAACTTTGTACAGTATAAATTTCAAAAACATATATATAAAGTGCAATAGATTCAAAAAATTAATTCAGTTTCACGTAACTATGCATTCCGAAAGAAGTATTATGAGCGACTTGATTAGGCTCAGAAGAGTTTACTTCGTTAGGCGGCTGCTGACTGTGCTCAGAGTTATTACCATGAATTACAACTATTTTTTTCATAACATTTGGAGCATTGGGCACAGATTTTGTTAAATTACCACCACGAGGATTAGCAGTTTTATTACTGGATTGCAAGGCTGCTAAAGACTTAGCAATTTCATTTGGAAAAAAGTTTATTTCTACATTAAGACTATTCGAAATTTTAAAACGAACGATATGCTTAATTAATAAATCTTTTATATGATCACAAGCAATCGCTTCCTTTTTAAAAGATTGTGGTGTTTTAACAATTGTTTGAATAGAGTCGAGCGACGGTACAACAACAGATTGAAAAATATTTGGGCCAAACTCACATAATGCAACAATTGCACCATACAAAGTAGCCAATGATTCTGAAGCAAGACCTTCTTTGAGAGAACTTATGATACGTGTTTGCAAATTATTGTTGGTTGTATGAAATTGATGAGAGATCGAGGCTAAAAGCCGAGCTGCAAAATCTCGCAAAGCCCAATGATTATCAGTTTCAGGTTTTAAACACAACTGATGACTGAGAATGCAAGTCATAACCGCAGGTAGAAGTTCATGTAAATATTTATCTAAACTAAGACTGTGATTGTCTAATAATGCACGGACCATACGCATAATGTAAATAAGTAAAGCTAAATTCATTGTACACGTATTTACACGAACACCTTCAAGAATAAAAATAGATAAACGTGGTAAAAGTTGATAGAGTCCAGTATCACACGATAAACTAGTGAGTGCTTCAGCTCTACGGTTTTCATCACCGCCAACACAGGCTTCAGTGATTTCCTTAAAATACATTTGTTGTTCCACTGAAAGTTCATGGTATACTATTGGTTTGGTTTTAACTGGCAAATGACGAACATTTCGCCCTGATGGTAACTTAGCAGTAGAAGTAGAAGTCTTGTCATTCACTACAGACATTTGCTGTTCAGTAACACTACACGGTAAAGGATTTTCAGGCACCGCCGGTTGAGATCCGTTAATGGCTAACCAGTGAACTTTAAGTTGTGGATCAGCAGGAATTTTAGGCAAGGGCTGTTTAATTATATCATTTAACTCAACTTCTTTATCACCTCTAAAATATATTTCCGAGCCACCTCCAGCTGCATAACGAAATGGTACAAAATCACTATTATTAAAACCATAAATTGGAGGAATGTTTAGTGCTATCAAAGCACTATCAATGTCTTCTGTTGTAAGCGTTGATCGCCTACCATGAAAACAGAATTTTCCTAATTCTTGAAAAAGTTGTTTTAAACGAAAAGTCATTTGAGAAGCCATAAAAGTGCACGCTTCATCTTGAATTTTTGCAATCCCAATACTTTCAGCTATTAAACGGACTGTTTCAGGAGGGAACGAATCAAAACTAGGCTCACCTGACGAATCTACGTCCATTGTGTAGCCTAAAAAATATAAAAAATAATATTTTAACATATGTATAAAAACATTATTTCTAAAACATTAAAACAATGCAACAGCGCAACCCATAAAGCGAGAATTCAAAATTATAGTGGTAAATGAAAACGAAAATGAAGTGATACAGGGTCACCAACAGTAAAGTATTTAATTATTTCGAGGTATTCGAAACAAGACCTTTTATTGAATCTCAAAGACCGCACTCAGATGGGCCTCAAGGTTCATAAAATGTCTCTAAAACCTTAAACACAACGATAATCAGAACTCAGATTTGGATATGATAATGAAAAAAGCATTTCTTTATATTTTTTTTTACATTCAGGTTACCCAGAATTTGTTGTCACTACCAATATTCGAGTGGCAGCAATTGTAATAAGCAAACCTAATAATTTCGATGTATTGAGAATCTGCAAAACATTGACTAGATACTTGTTTATTCTCAGAAAGACAATACTTCATTGAAGTTGAAAGTTGGAATTCAATCAATTTAAATAAATCCTATTATTATCTGATTAAAAAAGAAGTACGGGATTTGGATTATACTGTTTCAGTTCATTAGACTTTTAACAACATTGCAAGACCAAGCAATGAGTGCTTCAGAAAAAGTTAGAATATAAGGGTATACTTGTGAATTGCTAAACAAGGTAATTTAATTACGTTAATACTGAGAGAGAGAGGGAGAGAGTAGAAAAGTAAAATCAGCATATACACAATCTCAGCGATTTTAATGGTACATTTCTAGTCTAAATATACAGAAACTATTCTAACAAACACATAATATAGTTTAGATAGATATAAAAGGAAGTATTGTATTATAAAGCCTGGGAATGAGATTTTACAAAAATAAATTTTTAGAGAATAATTATTAGCATGCAGGAAAAGTCTGCACTATTGATCACCAAACATCAGAGCTGTGCAGCGTAAACATAATTGAACTTGCTGTTCAGTAACACTAAATGGGAAAGGATTTCCAGTGAACTTTACGTTGTGGATCAGAAGGAATTTTAGGCAAGGTCTGTTTAATTATATTATTTAATTCAACTTCTTTATCATCTCTCAAGTAAATTTCGGAACCACTTTCAGATGCTACTAATATTTTTTGGCTGGTATTTGAAATTTGTAGTTAATCACATTGAAACAAAACTTTCGATTCTCGGACGAGATTTTCGATTTCATTTCGCACAATCAGACATAGTCGCAGACAACGGAAGGACACAGGCGGCACGTGCCCCTCCAAAACTGAAGATAATGCAAAAAACAGAACAGCTGTCATTCTTGCATGTATTGGAAAACACAGCTATAATTATGTCGGACACTGTCATTTCCCTTTGTGCTAAATTTAGCAGAGATATTAAATGATGTCCATCAAAATCGCTGACTAAGGCCAAATTTCTTGGTGCAATGAATTATTTGTTTGTATTCTGTAGTTTAGTTATTGAAACCCATTTTTTGTTTTTCAATTAAGCATTATTCTTAACAATTTAAATGTTAAATATGTAATAACAGCAATATCATTTGTATAATCCCACAAAGCGTTAAAGCAATAAATGTAATTTCTAATACAAAATTTGCAGGGCGTTATTGTACTTTAGGGGACCCAGTTTGAGTGACGTCATAAAATGGGTATAAAACTCTAACCCTAACCCCAATCCCTACCCCAAAACTTAAAAATTTTGCAAAAAATTAATCAACAAGATGAAATGCAATATAATTGCATTGGTTGGGGAGTAGGGTTAGGGTTAAGGTTAAAGTTTAATACCCATTTTATGACGTCACTCAAACTGGGTCCCCTAAAGTACAATAACGCCCATAATACATCAGATAAACTTAAAATTGTACGAAAAAACTGCTTGCTATTTTGTGCCAATATCTAAAAAAAATTCTAGCTGAGGCTCTGTAATCAGGGAAATCTGAAGGAAAGTTGATCGAAAATCAACTTGAAAATACCTTAAAAATTATTTTTTAGCTCACAAAACTCGGAGTTATTGCAAAACAAATATATTTTACCCTACAAAACTCGAACGAACTAGGAATTTTCTTCAAAAGAAGAAAAAAAATGAACTCGGACCGAGTGAGTAAATCGAACTCGACTCGAAAACCCTGCGCTCTGCGCACCGCATAGATGACGTAAATTATTATCTATCGAGTATATTATCTACTCTGCATTTGCAGAAGCTTTATTTGTTGTAAATTGAAATAAAGCGTAGATCCCTTTATCTAGCCGTCGTCTATGAAAAAACTTAGTAAAGTTGCATTTACTTAGAATTAAACTAATATATGAAATATACGTTCTTAATAATTAATGGAATGTTTATTGCATTAAATACTTCAAACAATAATACTTCAATCTTAAATTTAAATAATTAATAAATTTATGTTATCTTTTATTGTTTTATTTCAAATATACATAGTGTAACCCATTTCACAAGTGCATAGATAATCGAGCGAATAGATAGTAATCTTGTTTAAGGCACAATACTTACCAATTTCGTCAAAAGAAAACTCGTTCAATGGGGGTTCTTCAAAAAAATTTAAATTTGAATATTTTTAGCCAAAAATGTTTAACTTAGTTTAAATTCCTTAAAAATAAAAAAACCAATAAAAAATATTTGCTGAATTTTGTAGAAATTCACTGTCTCTTTCTTGTTAAGATGATGTCAATACCTTTTGAATCTTAAAACTATTACTTTGTAGGATGAATTTCTGGAAGGGTGGTATGCTCAATCACCAATCTATCTCGCTAAAAGCCAATAACTCTCGGCGTAAGGACAGTAATAATTACTTTTCAAATAACCACAATATATGTTATCATGGTATATTTTAAAATTTAACCTTAATGTGTTCTGAAAATCCTTTTAGATTTTCTTTATTGATCTAACAATAAAGCACACCTTTCCTAAAATTGTTATTCTAATTATTGCACTATAATTTTGCTTTGCTAAACAAAATATTTAATGTCACTACATTTTTCAATCTGGAATGCAAATAATTATTAACTAGATATATATATGAAATAATAATATTTTTAGGATATTTTAAATATTTTTATAACCACTATATTGTTTCTAAAAAATGGATGATTGTCTGAATCTATATAAACGTTTGTCTCTTTGGTACAATATCAAACAAATTCTTTCTAAGGCTATTGCTATTGTAGAATCATGGGCTGCAATAATAATTTCACTAGAAAACTAATTGACTCTGCAGAAGGTTTTAAGTAGTGGCCATACAAAGGCAGCCCCAATTCCAGTAAAAGAGAACTTATAAAATTTAACATTGGTAATTCATCCAAGTAAGTAATTACTTTAGGTAAAATCCAAGATGACCCATTCATATGGCTTCCAGCTGAAGGGATGCCTTTAGAAAGGATAAAGTACTTAACTTGAATGAATGGTGCTATCCTATTTGTCTCACTTTTTAATTTCTATCTCATTCACAAATAAACATCTCATTTTCATTGTTATCTCTCAGCTCTATAAGTAATAGCCTGTAGTTGCCAGGCATTTGTGCTAACCAAGTATCATCACAGTGTTGTAAATTATAGGTGCATGTACATGTTGAACATTGAATGAGAGATTTATTATTAACCTAGGCATAAATATATACATAACCTAAATGGTCCACAATTTGGGCTGGAAGATCTAAAAGATCTCCAGGAGCTATGTGTTGCCCTGTACTTTGAGAAAGCACTCCCAAATTGTCACCTTACTTATGCAATTATTTTCATATCAAAATAAATATCAAAGATAAATATGGAGGTAAAACAGTAGTTGAGGCTAGATAAACTCTATTGACAGTTCTCAACATTGTTTCTCAATTTATACAATTCAAGTTATTACCTGTCTTTGCTTACAACTAAAGATCACCAGATAATCATGTCACATTTTTCCCTCACAATTTAATTTGAGCAATAATTTTATGTAGAACCAAATCAAGGGGACATGAAGTAATTTTCATAAACTGAAATCAAAATAAGAAAATAAGGAGATATGTCATACAGATGTCATTACAAATCTAAAGATAATAAATAATAATCATGAAATTTCCCTGAGTGACTCTACACTATGTATAAAATTGATGTCTCTTCATTGACAGTAATTGCCTTTTAGTGAGATAGATTGGTGATTTAGCATATGGAAAATCAAAAGTTAGTGACATCACCTCTCAAGGTACAGTGAATTTCTGCAAAATTTAGCAAATATTTATTAATAGCTGCTTTATTTTTAAAGAATATAAACTTTGGCTAAAAATATTTAAATTTAAATTTTAGTGAAAACTCTCCAATAAAAGTTTGACACAAAGGAACTTTGCTCAAAATAAAGTGAATATTTCATAATGCAATGATTGTATATTGTTTCAGGGATTTGAGATCTGTAACAATTCTTCTCATTCTCAATTCTCAAAATTATATGCAATCTTGATCTCTAATCTCTAATCTATGAACATATATATATATATATATATTTATTTATATATATATTTATATAAAATATAATATATATAATATTTTTATTGAATATGCAAAATTTATGTAATTGAATAAAACTCATTTAGATATATGTTATTGCATGCAATGGTATGTGTAAATTGAATAAAAAAATATTTTATGCAATCAATTAATTTACCCCATAGTAATTTTTAAAATCTCAATTTAGTGCATTCAGACGTATTTTAAAAATTGATAACCACATGAAAAGGCTGAATTTGTATCCCTAAAGTTTTTAATTTTTGATCTACTAATGTAGAATCACGGGCTGTAATTATACTAGAAAACTATTTGACTCTGCAGAAGGTTTAGCATAGAAATACAACAGCCCCAATTCTGGGAAAAGCAGATAAAGAGAAAACAACACTAACATAAACATTGGTAATTCATCCAAGTAATCAATACTTTAGGTAACTCCAAAATGACCAACTCACATGGCTTCCAGCCAAAGCGAAGTCTTCAGGAACAGTTCAGTGCTCGACTTAGTGCATGGTGCTACTCTATTTGTCTCACTTATTAATTTCTATCTCATACATGAAATAAACATCTCATTTTCATTGTTAGTTCTCAGCTCACTAAATAATAGTCTGTAATTGCCAGACATTCGTGTTAGCCAACAGCATGGTATCATCACAGTGTCATAAAATATAAGTGCATGCACATGTTGAACCTCGAACGAGAGATTTATTATTTCCTTAGCCATAACTGTATCCATAACCT
>CABFPE010000222.1:879981-902755 GCA_900660155.1 Hofstenia miamia | reverse complement strand
GCATATACTAATTAATGCTGACATTGAGTAATTAAGCAGAACAAGAAATGTGGGGAAAATTGTAATGTAGCATAATCCAAAGCATAATGAAGCTAATAAAGAAAGAAGATCAGATGATTAGTTGAAACTAAGATCGAATTATGATTATTAATTGAAAAACAATTTAAGTTTAATTATCAGATTATCTTTGTAAATGCAACCAAGTAATAACATAGCAAATTAGTACTTGTCATCGAATTTTGACCAAATGAAAGGGGCGAATTTGCTTCAATTATTTTTAGCCATTTTGGCAGATGAACAAATTTGAATTTCAAATGACAGGTACTTTTTGAAAATTAACTATAAATATGTGAGAAATCATTTTGGAAATTGTTGAAGTAAATTTTTCAAAAATCTTATCTTTAGATTTTATATCAGTTTGCTTATTTATACAGAATGTCAAGCTAAACTGTAAATGCAGTAGTAGTGGTTTGGGAACACATTGGGAGCAACTCAAGGGTCCTTGATCCAAACCATGAACCTGCATTTATGTTAGGTGTACAAATAGGAGTTTTTCTCTGTTTAGCTGGCAATTGATTCAATCATTCACATGTAATCAATAATTAACATTGGTGAAAAATGCGCTGGATAGCCTACAATAGGTTATACATATTTTATCTTATAGACTTATTTGACCTATAATAGACTGATAAAAGACCAAGCATGTATTATTTAAAACAGTAACACACGGCTTTCCCTTTGAAACAAGGCAGAGATCAGGTGAAAAATTAATTCCACAGAAGCATTTTCCCTTAAATCCAGAAATCATGACTTCTCCATTATAAGCAGAATGAGTAGTGACAGGAACACGTCACCAATGATGAGGCTCTATGATCACAATGCTTAGAAAAACTCAAAGAGATGTCTTGGCTAGGGACAGTGGTGAGCTCTTGCCAATGTTTGCTTCCTCTGATGGAGATGGTGTTATTACAATAATTGATAATGCATGAATTCTGCTCAAGAAAATCAGTTCCCAAAATTATGTCATACAGAAGTGGTTGACTGCAAGTATTGATGACAATTAGATCAACAACAAAAAGTTCCTGCCAAATGCATAACTCTAAGTTTGGTATATAACCTTTGAGCAAGAGGGAATTTCCAGAGGCATCCAGTAGACGTGGAGTAGATAGAAGAAGGTTATTCAATGACAGACACAGCTTAGAACAACAGGAATCGCTGATGATCAAGGCTGAGGCCCTGGTATTGATGGTGACATTTACCAAAGATCCATTTATATTGACTGGGATTATGTTAGTATGTAACAGTGACATGATGACTAGAAAATCTTGCACACATTTTCTAGGAGGTGGCACTCCAAGTAGTTTGACTGGGTAGCTAAGCCAACAGATGACTTGAGAGAACATTCCTGGTCTCCAGGTTCATTGATGATAAAACCTTTGCCATCAGTGACTAGACAAATAACTGCTCAGCACTGAGATTTAGTGTGCCCTTTCTGACCACAATGGAAACAATGAGTATGCTTAAGTTCTATCTTTATGGTAGAAGCTACAGTGCTTGAAGAATTAGCTTTTAGATCTCTGGTGTCCTTATTGATATGAGTCATGTTGTGCAGCATGTATATGATGCTTATGGGTTTGCAGATAATTACACTGAGATCATCCTCAGGATCACACTTGAGCTCAAGGTGACTTCGAATGTTAGGCAGGAAGCCTTCACAGATGTATGAAAAGAGATCATGCTTCAAATACACAGGGGTGAGTTTACTTAGATGAAACAGCCTTTCAACTTGTGTGATGTACGTGTGAACATCATCACCTTTTTTGTACAAGAAGTCACAAAGTAGTGTACTGATGTTTGATATGGGGGCCTTGTAATGGTCCTTGAAATATCCAATAAGAAGCAGATAACTAGTCTTCACATCTCTATCTAATGTAACATCGTCCACCTAGCATATTTGCGCTGTGTACTAGTTCGGGTAATTATCACTTGGTAAATTTTGCAGGTGAGGAGTTACCAGGTTATTGAACCGTCAGACTTTTCCTCTTTTATTAACTAACTAGTTATGTTAATTGAATAATTGAGTATTGACTATCACTGTTTAGGTGACGGCGCCATATGACGTTTCCTCTTCAGTTCTTCTATGGGCCACTGCCCGAAGCCGATCTCCACAAGACAGTTCCTCTCCTTCATGGATGACAATTGAGCCCTCGGCACTATCTCAGCTCAACTAAGATTAATTATGTGTGCCTTACCTTAATTCAGTGCGTGCACTCAAGTAAAGTTGTAACTGACTTAAACTCAATTTTGTAAAGTGTTTGTTGTTTTGATTAAGTAAAGCAACCGGGCATTGACACTAACTGCATTTAAAATAATTTTAAAATAGCCATTACCATAAAACTATCGGCTTAATCATTTAAATAATAAGATTGCAGTTTCCTATACTTACATTTAATAAGGTTACATGCAAGGTCATTTATCAGGTCAATTATAGTCGAGTCTCCTACTATTAAGAATATATACATATCCCTAAGTGTCGACTATCCAGTCGTTTTAAGCATTGATTATTTTATACATGTATGAATCGATAGTCAGACTAGGCAAGAATCAAAAAACTCCTAACCGTAACCTAAGTGCGGTTTCGTAACTGGCACAAGGACCCTTCGACAAACACAACTTGCCTAGCTGCGCATTTAATTAAATAATCAAACCAGATAAAGTAGAAATGAAAATAAAATAAACTCCGAAGAATTTATTGTTCATCAAATTTTCTGTTTAGTTCAAAGCTATTTATAAAAATTTTCCAAAAGTACCTGCTGATTTTGAATTTTAAATGATTCGTCTGCCAATATGGCTGTTCCTTCGTAAGCGTAATTTCGCTCAATATAATTTGTCAAATGTTACTTGATCAGCTAACAAGTTTTTCTTAATTTGAACAATATTATGGCTTGGTTGCATTGGACAAAGTAACTAAGATAATTAACTAAATTTTACAATCAATTCTAATTATTATTAATCATTCGATGTTATTCCTCGCTTGCAGCTTGGTTGCTTTGGATGATGCTACAAAAACAACAACAAAGTAACAACCAAGAACAAGTAAAAATAATGTTGAAGTTGGGTGATAGCTTCAGGGCACAGTGTTGCAGTGTAAAAATAACATAAGAGGTAAAGTTATGCATTGGTTGGTAGTGAAATCAATTCATGGTCAGGGGAAACAACCATCCTGGCTGGCTCACACCAAAGAGAAAGAACAAACCCAAATACAGTAAGAAAACCAGTGACAGTTCTGTACTATGTCACAATCAGCAGGTGAAATCAGATTACCACCTTGGTAAATGCACAAGCTTCATGACTGGAGAACATCTCCAAGCATTTTTTCATCTACACACTTCAACAGAATGGACTAGAGAGTTCAACTGACACTCCAATTTGTTCAGAATCACGTAAGGGTTACCATGTAGAACCATGGGTGAGCTCTTGCTACTCAAGTGCTACTGAGAAACTCAAAGGTTAACAAAGGTTGCAGAGGCTACCATTGTAGAGAGTGACCCACATTCTAGCAAAAAAGAGAACATTGGTGGTTTGCTGATTCAATAAAGAATAACAGAAACTATCCACAGAAAATATATTTCTTGCAGCAAACAATTCACATGGCATCATGCTGAAGCCATATCCAAGAAGCCATCCAAACTTGCCAATGTGCTAATTGTGTGCCTCAAGTATTAATTTCTAGCTCAAATAAACAATTTAGCTCATGTAAATAATAAAGCAAAAGGCATGTAGTTACCATGCATTCACATTTGCCAATGGCATATTATATTTGCAGTGTGTTAATAAAATGCATGTAGGAAAATGAAATGATCAAAATAAAAGTTGTTATTCCCTACATGTACACATAGCTGTAACTTAAAGCAACCATAATTTGGGCTGCCATCTGTTAAGGAGGTAGTTGTAGCCCCAGACACAGCAGAGTAACTCCCAAATTATTGCTGGATCTTAGTCAGAATTTATTAAGTTAAAATCTATGAAGAATCTAAAAGGGGTTAGCAAGGTTAATAAAATTCAAGGGCAAACAATGTTGAAGCAATAATAAATTTTAATGTGCGTTCACTACAGGCTTCTCACATATTTATAACAATCTTTTGAATTATTACCTGGAATATGTTTACAAACTTCACATGAGTTCCCTTGCAAATTTAAATGAACAATAACACATCAGATTGAATTGAGGTGACAAATAATAAATTGATCAAATAACTGGACTTGAAAATAGAATAAATTGATAAAGATAAATATATAGCAACAATCACTACGTCACTATGACATAACACTAAATTAGAGTGCCAAATAATCAAATTAATCAAAATAGGGGCCCTGAGTGACGCTACACTAACATGTATATGAATCATTGTAAACTAAATTGGCCCTAATATGTATATGAATCATTGCAAACCAAATTGGTATGTAATTGTCATGAATCACTAATTAAAATCCATTAACAGTGCTGTCAAAAAACCTATTAGCAGTACAGTCAAGTGAGTGAGTCACTAAAATCACTCATTATCCATAACCTCACTCTTGACCAATCAGAATAAGTGTTACAAACCCAGCTCTTGACCAATCAGAATCAAAGTTGCAGGCTGAAATTGTTGTGGCCATTTCTACTCTTATATCATCTGCAAACTTTAAGATTTTGTTTGTATTGCTGTCATCAATATCATAAATGAGGATAAGGAATAATATCATTCCCAAAACTGAGCCTTGTGACACAACACTCCTGATCTCAGTCTACTCTGCTGACTACTGCTCATTTTTGTTTGTTCTAAAAATTTCCCATTCATGTTTGTCACTGTGGTTCCAATTCAATGAACTCTTAGCTTTGAGATGAGTTTGTCATAGGGGACCCAATGAAATACCTTGCTAAAGTCAAGGTAAATTACATCTACCAGGCATCATTTGTCATTAAATTCAATCATAGTCTCCAAAAACCATTGTGGGAGTCATTCACCAGCTTGAACATGCTAAAGTAATCCACAATATTGTCCTTAATGATAGATTCCATAATAGACTGGCCTATAATTTTTAATGAATGACTTACTGTCTTTCTTGAAAATGGGCTACATCTGTAGTGGTTCTAGAATATTATTTAGCATCTCTTCTGTAAAGACTATAGAAAAATGGTTGCTTAGAATGTTTGCCACTAGCTTGTTTTTAGAAATTGTATCACCATTATCATCCTTGAGTGAGCCTACCCAGTGATAAGATTCAAAATTTTAAGAACAGGTTCTCTTTTATATCCTACTTACTAAGAACAGGTTTGCTCATTTCCATTGTTTTATGTCACAATGCTACAAATTTCTGAACATGTAGTTTTCAACCAGCTTTGTATTTGATGTTTTATTCTGTAATAAATGATGAGCCTTAAGATTCTGCAGTTAAGGCATAAGCTCAAATATTTTTGGCAGACAGGCAGTTGAGAAACAAAGGTCTAATATCTATAAAAAAGCAAAAATGGGTTTGCTGATTATCCTGAGATTCTAAGAATGTGTTCTTGTGAAACTGTGTGAACCTCCTGAATCCCATCAGTGGGTCTACCCTGTCTTTTAATTTAGATGTGGACTTAAGATATGCATAATATGACTACTGGTCCTTCTTAATTTTCTCACTTATCTTTTCAAATTATTCCTTCTTTCAAGGAAGCATTGATTTATCTCTTATATGCTATGAAGTCACTGCATTGTTTAGTTTCCATGAATTATTTTAATGTTCTTAATCTTTCTACACTTTTGGTTATATAAGGCTTTCTCTTTCACATGTTACTTCTTTTTACTGGAATTAACTTATTGATGCATTCCTACATTACTTCCTTGAAAATATCAAATTTACAAATGGCAGTTTAGTCCTGCATACTAGACCAGTCATAAATCTTTTAATTCAAGTGAACATGTAATGTCAAATGTCACTGAAATTTTCAATTATTTCAACATATTGTGTCTTATGCAAAGACCAATTGGGTAGTTTGGGTACTTGCTGTCTACAACACTGCACTTATTTTTCATAGTGTTTGAAAATTCAATTTTATTAATATTTTTGAAGTTAACTGATATCCAGTTTCACACTAAAATGCTGCAACTTAGACATTCAATGACATACTTGTAGTGTTCCAGTTCCTGTAATATGTTGCAGTTATTTGCAAATTGAAAATGCATTTCCAGAAAAAATGTTTATGGTCAATCAACATACATCAATAATATAAAATTGAGCCATTTTAAAAAATTTCATCAATGCTTCAATAACTCTGCTTTGGCAAGCAGAAAAGTGGCTGCAGAAAACCTAGAATTAACAAGAATCTTAAAAAATCCATTCAGAAAATTCCTATTCTTTCAATTCTTAAATTGATATTGCTAAGTTGATATATGAGTATCTAGTAATTATCATGACATTTTCTTTACAATATATTTGTTAAATATGTATGTATGATAGTTGCCATCTATTTGTTTGCTGCTGTCTGACATTTTTCAATGGTTTGAAATTCTGAAGAGTGGTAAATATATGTGTTTTAAAAGTTGGTACTAAATAAAAATTTGCAATCAACACACCATGTATTATTTGACACATATGAATATATTATAATATTAAATATATTACAAATAGAAAACATAAATAATGTTAAAGTTTCTAATATGCTTATCTGCAAGGATTTTTGTATTTTTGTACTGTCTTTGATGAATGTGAGTACTCATGAGGAGATTTTTGTATTTTGTAATTTGAACAACTTAGCTGAAAAAGGTTAGCATTGGTCAAAATTTGATGGTATCAAATTTGGCAGAGAAACTACAGCTGGAAATTTTGCAATCAATTAAATTGAATTAAAGAAAGCCTACATTCTTGTCTTCCACTGGATGGATTTCCAAATTTGTTTTTATATTGTCTTGCAATATTAATATGCTTATTTAAAAAAATAATTTGAATATCCAACTAATATAGAGTCCAAATTAAGAAATTATTTCTACATGTGTAGAAGCTTCCTATTGGTTTACATTTTTTATGAGAAGGCTTTAGATGTCATTTTCACAAACTAGCAATATTGAGGCTGCTTAGCAAAAAATTGTATTTAACAGAAAGGAGGTCTATTTAGGGGTTGAAGAGTTTCCTGCATCTAGTTTTTAAGAACATTTCTATTTCACACTTATTTGAACAGGTGGCTGGCAAGGAAATGAAGTGCAGTAGATCAATCCTAATGGCAGCAAACCTGGATGGGAGCACAGTCTCAGCCACCAAGTGCAAAATGCTTTTCCCTCTTGTTGGTTCCAATACACACTGAGTCTAGAATAAATCTTAGACCAGCCCCAGAAAGGCCAGCCCTTCATATCCCATGTGTATGGTCTCTTATCTTACTGTTCTGTGGTTGAAACTATATACCACTGTAGCATCTGCTACCAAGCATTAACAGAGATTAAATCATTCTTTTAAATCATTGTTCCTTGTTATATGCAGGTAGGGATGTACTTATGTTAACTCTTTACTCTGATATTAGATATGTTTTGTTAACCTTTACTTAAAAAGAATAACTTGATACTGTTTAGGTATACCACCATCATAGTTCTGCTCCATGATCTGGCTATGGCCTCCAGCCAACTCTGATCTCTGAATCAATCCACATGTACTTCCATTGCTGATCAATTAATTCCAAATCTCAGCTCAACAATGTTCTTATGTGTTCCCTATCCTAACTTAGTGCAGCTCTCAATGCTGTTTGTAACTGACTTAAACTCAATTTGTAATGTGTATTTATGTTACTTCACAACCTTGCAATGTCACTTAATAATTATTACTTTAGCCATTACTGAAAACTATTGGCTTTAATTAATTTAATAAAAATAAATTACATAATAACTTGCAGCTTCCTAACCTACATTTAAATAACAATACATGCTCAGTCTCTTTATTGGTCTATTATAGGTCACCTAAGTCTAGAATATAAAATATGTATAACCTATGGTAGGCTATTCAGCCCTTTTACTGATATCAATTATTAGATACATATAAACAAAAGAATCAATAGCCAGCTAAACAGAGAAAAACTCTTAATCATATACCTAACTTAAATGCAGGTTCATGGTTTGTATCAAGGACCTTCAAGTCACTCCTGATATGTGCCCAAACAACTACTACTGCATTTACCATTTAGCTTGACATTATTTATAAATAAGCAAACCAATATAAAATCTAAAGATAAGATTTTCAAAGAATTAACTTCAACAATTTCCAAATTGATTTCTAACGTATTTATAGTTAACTTTCAAAAAGTACCTTTCATTCAAAATTCAAATTTAGATTGTCTGCCAAAAATGGCTAAAAATAATGAAAGTGAATTCACCCACTTCGTTTGGCCAAATTGTTCCATGACAAGTACTAATTTACTATATTAATACTTAGTTGCATTTACAAACATAATGTGATAATTAAACTTAAATTGTTTTTTAATCAATAATCATTATTCAATCTTAATCTTGACTAATCATCTGATCTTCTTCTTCTTTAGCAGCATTATCTTTGGATTATGCTACATGCCCTCCTCAGCTTGCATTATTTTTAGTACAGCTCATTTGCCATGAACCAGTTCATCATTTCCGCTTGGGGATCACTCCAGCTCATCATTGTGAATTCAGGTTGTTTAGTTACTTTCAGTAATGCTTCTCTCTCTGTGGTCACCATGGTGTGTTTTCCAATATTGGTGTGATCTCTCTAAGTTCATTCATTTTTGCTGAGAAAATCTCATAGAACTTTCTATATAGATGGATGCCTTTTATTGCTATAATTAATGTCATTTGTGTGTCTGCTCTACTCATGTGCACCATCTCTTCACATATCATTGTGTTTGGATAGAAGAATGTAAAAACTCTCCTGAAGCTCCTTGTGCTTGCCACATCCTTATAGAAGAAGCTTATGTTCTCCCTCACCTCTTCTTCTGTTATTGCTGTTGGATCCTTCTTGTTTAACCTCATCATTGTCACTATTTCTATTCATTTTGTGACATCATAAAATTGGTATTTTTTATCCCATAAATCTAACCATACTATGTTGTTTACTCCTGAAAACAGCATAATCACCTTTGTTGTTCATTTATCTATTTTGTCTCACAGTTCTTTTAATTGTTCATGTATTGGTTTTCCTTGGGTGTATAGTTGATAAGGAGTTATCACTCCCTCAACATATACCCTTTCCTTGTTATTGTTATTGATCAGTACTTCCTTCATCTTCTTATAATCATCTCTCTCAAATATTGCTTTTGCTCCCTCTTTTGTATTCACATAAGTTTTGTATTTGTGTAGAAAGGTTTTTGTGATTTTTACATTCTAAGGTATCCTCCACCTTTGGAGTACCATTGGGATTGAAACTGTCTGTGGTGGAGTACAGATGAGGATTTTCGTTTTTATTTGTCACTCAATTTCTTTGTAATCTTCAGACGTTTTTGGCACTGTTGCCAGTCCAATCATGGCTGGGTAGTTCATTTTACTCTCTTTTAATGTCTCCCAGAAGATTTGTGTTAGACCTCTTCTGCTCATTCTCATCTGAATTTTCTTGTTCACTTCCAGCTTTGATGTAATGCATTCTAAGTCCACTGCCAACTGATTGCATGGTTTTAACATTTCTTCGAGTTCTGTTTTTGTAAATGCTTCTGTGAATATCAATTTCATAGACACAACTGTCTGTTCTTCTTTTACATACTGATAGCTTCTGGAGCAAATTTCCTTTTCCTTAGTTATTATTTTTTTGACCAGGAATCTTTCATCATCTGTGTTGATCCATTCCATTGTATGTTCTGGTGTGGAGGCTCTCCATTTCTCTATATTTATCTGGTCAATCTATTGTTTTGTCTTGGTTGTCATTTCAACAGGTTCTGTTATTCCTCCCTGTTGCATCATCTCTGCACTTTTTATTATCTTAACAAATGTACAGTGAGGGATCTCTTTTTCATACCTTTTCATGTCTTGTTCTAATATTTGTTGTATATTTTTGCTCTTCATCATGTTTGCAATCTCTTTGGTGTCCACTATCTTTCTTTTATAATTTTGTTGTAAGCCATGGTTCCATCTCAACCTGTCTTAGTTGCATTTCAGAGGTGGCACCCCACATATACTTCCTCATGGGCTTGTCAAATATTGTTAACTCTTCTGGTGCAATTCCCATTATGTTCACTATGTCCACTGTCAACATTCTTCTCATTGGGCTTTTGTTGACAATTAGTCTGCTGATGAATTTCTTGATTTCCTGCATTGGCTTTTTGATTCTGTCAAGAGATGTCAACTTCTCTACATGTCCTTTCAACAACCAGTTTTTCATTTGTGTGTTTTCCAGGGAAAGTGCTATCTCATACTTCTTTGCCTTTGTTAGTTTATGTCAACTTGATCTCAAGATTGGTAGCCTTAGTTCCTGCTCCTGTGTGTGAATATTGCTAACAACCATGCTGAAGTTCTGAATCTAACTTCTGGGGCATTTTTCTCTTCAAATATTATGTTTTTAAAATCATTTGTTGAGTTCAGCTAATATGCTCTATTGATCTCAGTGAGTGCTACCTCAACTGTCTTGTGGTATTTTTCCAACAGGGCCTCAATATGTATTTCTGGCCATTCTTCCTTTGTTTTCTTTTGTAGCTTCATTTGGTTCCATATTTCCTGTATCTTCTTTATATGTTCTTGCTTTGTGTGAGGCAACACTTGATGAATAGTGTATTTGCTTTCTGTACACCCTCTGCATCTGTTGTCATCTCTATTGTTTTTATTTATTTATATAAATTGATTGCTATACACGGATCTACCATCAATCTGCAATAGGCTACCCAGTAATCAATTTGCAAATCTATTTGTATCAATTCTGTGACTTTTGTCTCCATCATTATTTTCTCACATAAGAACCCATTTTCTACTTGTATTTGTAACTTGCTCAGGAACAGTGGTAGTTCTTTGAGTGTGGTTCTCCTGATGATCACTATTCTTATGCCCTGCACTCTTGCCATCCTTAGCATTTGGTCTAACTGTTTTTCTAAATTTTTGTTGTATTCTTTGTCTTTTAAAATGTGGATAATCATTAAGTTGTCTTTGTTGATATTAATCTCTGGTATTTGTGCAATTTGTTCAATATATGCCATAATTCCTTGGGCTGTTTCCAATGTGAAGTTTTCATCAAATGTGACATGAACTGTGCTGTGCATGTATGGCCTTTCTACTGTCTCATCAAATTCTCTTTGATAGCTTATTATCATATTGACCAGTGGTCTCTTCTGTGTGTCTAATACTATGGGTTGCTGCCCTCTGTTTTTGCTATTTTTCATATATGACATTTTGTTTCTGGTGACAGCTTTTAATATGCATTATTTCTCATTTTTAATGTTCCCATAAAGTAGGGGTCATATATATTTTTATCTCTTGCTGCACACCTTGGCAGCACTCTTTCTAGTACATTTTCATTGCCAATATTTGCTTCAAATTCTTTGTTGAAGCCTTCCTCCAGCAGCAAATCTAATTTGCTCATGTCATATACAATCTCATTACCATTGCTACAACTTATTTTAAACTCAGCATTTTCATCTAATATTGATTCTTTGATATCTGCCATTGCTTGCTTTGGGTTCTGGAAATGCAATAATCTATCATTATTTAACATGTACTCATTATTCAGTAATACTTGCATTATGTTATATGGACCTGACCAAACCATTTTCAATTTTCAGACCTGGTTTGTGTCTGTTAATTTCATCAGTGTGAATGCATAAACTGTGTCGCCTATCTTAT
Organism: Hofstenia miamia; assembly: GCA_900660155.1. Lineage (NCBI taxonomy): Eukaryota > Metazoa > Xenacoelomorpha > Acoela > Hofsteniidae > Hofstenia > Hofstenia miamia. The sequence goes on along the minus strand of CABFPE010000222.1, from coordinate 890,960 downwards.
GTGCATGAACATAATTTTNTATACAAATGTTTAACGATCACCTGCCTTTGTTTACAATAATCAAATGTCCACGTAATTTAACAGGATCAAATTCTTTCCCCTCGCAAAATTAAATTTGAGCAACAATAAGCACCATTGAGGGGACGTCAAATTAGCAATAGCAACCTGAGATCGAAAATAAACACTGACGTCAGAGTGACGTAGAAATACAAAATAAATGTTTAGAGAATAAAATCACCAAAAGTCCCCGAGCAACTCTACATTATTCAACATTGTCTTGTGTATTGCTGTTATCTGATTTCTCAGTTGATCCACGTATTGGTTGTCCATCTTGCTGCTGCAGGCGAAATATTGCATTGATAATGGCATCACTGCTTCTCTTCCAAACATGGCCTTGATTGGTGTTATCCCAATTGTTGAATGCACGGACGTATTGTAAAAGTACTCAATCATTTCAATTACTTCTCTCCATTTGCAAACCCCTATCCTTGAAGTTGTGACCCTTATCAGCTTTATCAATGTCCTATTCAATCTCTCCACCACACCATTTGCTTGTGGATGGTATGCTGTTGTTCTTTCACTCATTACTTCTAGTAAGCATGTCATTTCTTGAAATAGATTGCTTTCAAATTGTGGGCCCTTATTGGTGATTATCATTTCCATTGGCCCGAACTTTAGGATCCATTCCTTCATGACTATGTCAGCAGTTGTTTCAGCTGTTGTGTTTTTCATCCAGATTGGCTTTGCATACTTTGTGAAATTGTCTACCATTACTAGTAGGTACTGGTATCCCTCCTCATCTTTCAACAACATTTCCAGATCTATATGTATGATCTCATTGGGTTGTGTCACTATGATCTTTTCTAGTGGTGCTCTCTGCTTTTTAAAATATTGTTTATTATGAAGGAGACATTTCATGCATTTATTAATTATCTCTTCTGTCACTTTCCTTACTGCCATTGTGAAGAATCTTGCATTGAACATACTCTCTGTCTGCGTGATGTCTAGGTGGCCCTTCTCATGAATTTTCCTCACCAATTCACATTTATAGTATTCTGGTATCACAATTCTGTTATTTTGTCCTTCCATGTATAGGAGTCCATTCTTGGTTTTCTTCCATCTGTACCTCTCATAGTAGCTTGTGGTTAACTTTGATAGTTTCAAACTTGGTTCCTGTAACTTCTTTATGATTTTGCTTAATATCACACCATCTCTCTGTTTTTCTATGATATCTGACTCTGATATCTCTTCCTTTATTGTGATTGGTAGCACTGCTTGTCCCTTTTTATCGAAATTCATCTCTGGCAGCCCCTTGTACTCTGTGTGTGGCAGAAATTGAAACTGTTTTTTCTCTCCATCTTCTTTTTTGCATCTCTCTGATATTCAGGAAGTGTGGTCCAGAAGTCAGCATTTGTATGCAGTGTTGATCTTCAGTGTTTGATTGTGAAAGTGAACTCATTTAGGTATTCAATCCATCTTGACACTATTCCTGATTTGTCCCCTGAAAACGTCTTAAGGCATGCCAATCTGCTGTTGTCTGTACATACTCTGAACTGCCAGCCTATTAAAAAGTGCCTAAATTTCTTGATGACTTAATCAGTGCCAGCATCTCTAAGTTTGTTGACCCATAGTTCTCTTCACCTGGTTTTTCTTTACAGCTAAAGAACTGTGTGAGTACCTCCCTGCCATTCTTCAATTGTCCCAGCTTTGCTCCAATCACTATCTTGCTGGCGTCACAGTCTAGTATAAATGTTTCAATGTAATTGGGGGTGTTCAATGATGGCAACTTTGCTAGTTCTTCTTTTATCTTGTCTAACTCCTCCTGCTCCTGCCACATCCATATAAATGGTACTGACTTCCTCATCAACCACGTCATCTTGGCAGTCTTCCCCATTATGTTGGGTATAAAAGTGCCATAATAGTTGAAGAAACCCATTATTCTTTGGATATCCTTCTTGTTGTTTGGTTTCTCTATCCTTCTGATCATGCCCTTCATACATATCTGCTCTTTTTTGATTACTCATCCTAGAAATATGATCTTTTCCTTCAGTATGTCACATTTATTCCCATTAATTCTCAGGCCTGCTTTTTGCAGGATTGATAGTGTTCATTCCAGTTTCCCCAAGTGTTCCTCAATTGTGTCACTAGTCATGATAATATCATTGATGTATGCATTTTCTCCATCCTCCATCTTGTGTTTCTTATTCTTCAGCATTTTCATTATATATCTTTGAAATGTTGCTGGTGCATTACATAGGCCAAACGCCATATGGGTTTATAAACACTGTCTTTTCAATATCTTCTTCTTCCATTCTCACCTGCCAATATGCCTTGCATAGATCTATTAACCTAAAGTACTTGTGTTTACTTGCCTCATATAGCATGTCTTCTATCCTGGGCAGTGGGTATGAATCCTTTTTCATTACTTTGTTCAGCTTCCTGAAGTCTATAAATAATCTATGTTTGTCTCCCTGCTTCATGAATACTGTTCGTTCAGTGTATGGACTTTCACTGGGTCATATTATTTTGTTGTCAATTAATTCATTGAGTATCCTGTTATATTTGTCCTTCATTTGCTCTGCTACTCACCTTGCTGGCAGCTTTATCAGTTTGTTTGTCATTGTAATGATCCAGTGTGTTTTGCCTATTGCTTGTCCCATGCTTATTTCTCAATAATTGAATATCCATTTGTGTCTCTCTAGCACCTCTCAAAGTTGTTGTAATTGTGTTTTGCTCAAATGTTGGTATTCTTCCTTCAACAGCTTGGGTATCTTGTACTGATCTTCTTCTTCTGCTTTCATCCCACTGCCCTTGAGTAGGCTGTGGGGAGTACTCACTACATTGATGGTTTTCGTCCACTCACCCTCAAGTTGCCAGTGTGGAGTACCTCCTGTTTTTGTTTGTAAGTCCTCAAGTTGACCATACAAACTACTCTGCTCATCAATTTGTTCCATTGCTCTCCAAATAGCTTTGATGTTAGATTTGACATATTGTCTGAATATACATACATTTGTTTTCTTCATGTTGATATTGTGATTTGTTGCATTCAGTATTGGCACTTTCCCTTTTCCATTCTTTATTGCACACATGCTTGACAGCATTGATACTCTTTTTGAATTTATTCCTTTGTTGTCATAGATCATTATATCTGCTGTTATCAACTCTTCCATTTTAACTCCATGCATTCTCCATTGATACAGCTGCAGCTTTATATCCTCCTCCAGTCCAAATATTATTGTTGATAGCTTTCCTTCTTGCTCTTCAATTTTGATTTCCTCTTCTCTTACTTTGATTGTTCTATCAGTGTAGTTTATTACACATCCATTCTTCATCAGGAAATTGTCTCCTAGTATCACCTCATAAGGCAGTAAATTGTTATGAGTGTCTATTACTACTAGTGTTTGCTCAAAGGTTGTATTTGCTATTCTGATTTATACAGCCTTGAGCTTGCCTTTTGTGTTTATGTACTCTCCAGATGTGTTGATTAATCTATTGCTCAAGCATTCTAAGTCTTCTCATTTGAATCCCGGGTTTTGTCATGCACTCATCTGTTATTATCAATTTTGCTGCTCCCATATCAATTGTTGCCTTTGTTAATATTCTGTTTATCATCATAATCATTATGGGTGCTTCGTTTTTTAGAGTTGGCACTCTGACTAGTTTTCTGATTCTTCCTCTGTTTGGGGATCCTCTGCCAATTCTGATTCGGATTTGATTATGTCTTTGTTGTTGTAATATGCTTCCTCCTCCCTAATCATGTTAATTTGTTTTCTACATTCGTCTTTCCTGTGTCCCTTTTGTCCACAACCATAGCATTTTATATCTCTTTCTCTCATCTTCTTCAACTTCCTGTCTTTGTTTTTTATGTTAATGAATTTCTCTCCCTTCTTCTCCTTATACATTTTGGTGTTTCTCATTTGTGGTTTGTAGCTATTCCACCATTCCACTGGCTTCTCTTTGTTCCATACTGCTTTGTCATAGATGCAGGCTTTGTTCTTTATTGTTGTCTGTATGTCTATGGCTTTCCTGATCATCTTCTCTAGCTTGTTATCTACATCACACTTGATTTCAAATTGCATTCAGATGTTCTCTGGCATTCCTTTACAAATGTGGGAGAAAAGGTCATACTTTGAGTATTTGTTTCCTCTTGAGCTGAGTGTCACTAGTCATTCTACTTGCTGGATGTAGTTTCAGATGACATCCATCTTTCACATCTTTGTTGAATTTAGTATGATTTGATATTGATTTTTAAAACTCTCATTTTCATAGTAATCTATGAAATCTCTGATCAGTAGTTTATAGCAGGGTTTTTGAGTTGAGTTTGAGTTACTCAGGCCAAGTTCGAGTTTTTACATTTCAAGTTTGAGTTTGAGTAATTTTTTAAATGAAATTCCAAGTTCAATTGAGTTTTTTTCTAATTCCGAGTTTTTTAGAATAAAAAACATTTATTTTACAATAATTCTAAGCTAAAAAAAAGTTTTTGTGATTGGTAAGAAAATTGATATTGAAAGAAATTTAATTTTTATGGTATTTTCAAGTGGATTTTTGAACAAGTTTGAGTTCGAGTTTTGATGATTTCTCTCCTGAGTTTTTCCAATCAAGTTTTGTGAGCTTATTCAAGTTCAAGTTCTTAACATTCTGAGTACTTGAAAATCCTGGTTTATAGTCTCGTTTCATATCTGCATCCAAAAGCAAGTAATTTTGGGATGCTGCCAATGTTAGATATAGGGGAAATCTTGCAGCTGCTGCCCTTTGGTTTACCTTCCTCTCAGCCATTGTGATCTCAAACATTTGTAACCATTCTAGAAATGTCAGATTATAACTGTCCCCCTTTCCATTGTATTTTAGCAGAGTTGCCTTGCATGGTATTGTGTCATTGTGGCTGTGTGCTGGCAGCATCAAATTTTCATAAACAGGTTTCCTTTGTCTATTCCTTTGTTCACTAGTTGTTAGTTGATTTGTCACTGCTCTCATTATTTCATTGATGATTTTACTTTTCTCTTCTTCCTCTTCTTCCTCCATTTCTTTCAATTGTTTTTTAAAGTTCATGGGTGATGCTTGTAAGCTCTTTTCTTCCCTCTGATCAATTATCATTTCATGCATTGTCATTGCCTTCAGGTTTTCTTCTTTGTTTTCTCATAACATTTTTAATTTCTGTCTCAGATCTTCTATTTCTCTTTTCTGATTTTGTGATTTTCATCTCTATTCATTTCTGTTGATCTGAGTTTGTCTTTAAGTTGTTCTATTTCTTGGGCTTAGATGTCATTGTCCAGGATTAATTGCCTATTTGCATCCTCCAATTGTTGACATATTTTTTCCCATTTCTGGTTCTGTTCTTGGAAAGCTTTATTTGACTATACTAACTGGTTCATTAATGCCTTAATGTCTCTTTGGAAATTTTCACTTTGATTATCCAGGCAATTGTCCATTTCAATTTTCTGTTCACTTAGTACATTCTCATTTTCTTGTTCCAATTTCAACATTCTTTCTACCAGTAGTTGTATCTCAGATCTCAGTATTGTTTCTGTTTCATTCATCTGTTGTAAGATGTTCAGAACTTCACTGGATCACATTTCTGGGGACATATGTAGGGTTTCCAATTCTGTGGGGGATACATTTGTCTCTGAGCATGTTCTCCTTGGGGTGAGGGTTGTTTTGTTTGTTCCTTTTTTGGCACTGCCTTTCCTTGTTCATGTATTTGTTATCTTGAAGTACAAATAGTAGTGGCTGGCGAATTGTTGTGACTCTTTGTCTTTGTACCTGCCTTATGTTAGATATAGTAATAGTTGTTATCTTGTAGCTGACTGTATGCTGTATCTGCTTTGCTGCATGTGTTCTGTTACTTCAGTTGCTCTAATTACTCATTGATTCTAAGTTCTGAGTTCAGATAGTGATCTGATTCTTCTTTTCTTCTTGTTCTTTAACTGTCATGGTCACTATGTAGCATCTGCTACCAAGTGTTAACAGAGATTAAATCATTCTTTTAAATCATTGTTCCTCATTTTATGCAGGTAGGGATGTACTTATGTTAACTCTTTACTCTGATATTAGATACATTTTGTTAACCTTTACTTAACTAGAGTAACTCAATACTGTTTAGGTATACCATCATCATAGTTCTGCTCTGTGATCTGGCTATGGCCTCCAGCCAACTCTGATCTCTGAATCAATCCACATGTACTTCCATTGCTGATCAATTAATTCAAAATCTCAGCTCAGTGATGTTCTTATGTGTTCCCTGTCCTACTTCAGTGCAGCTCTCAATGCTGTTTGTAACTGACTTAAACTCAATTTGTAATGTGTATTTATGTTACTTAACAACATTGCAATGTCACTAGCTGCTTAATAATTATTAATTTAGCCATTACTGAAAACTATAGGCTTTAATTAATTTAATCAAAATAAATTACATAATACTAACATTTAAATAACAATACATGCTCAGTCTTTTTATCAGTCTATTATAGGTAACCTAAGTCTAGAATATAAAATATGTATAACCTATGTTAGGCTATCCAGCCCTTTTACTGATATCAATTAATAGATACATATAAATGAAAGAATCAATAGCCAGCTAAACAGAGAAAAACTCCTAATCATATACCTAACTTAAATGCAGGTTANAATTGTTGTGACTCTTTGTCTTTGTACCTGCCTTATGTTAGATATAGTAATAGTTGTTATCTTGTAGCTGACTGTATGCTGTATCTGCTTTGCTGCATGTGTTCTGTTACTTCAGTTGCTCTAATTACTCATTGATTCTAAGTTCTGAGTTCAGATAGTGATCTGATTCTTCTTTTCTTCTTGTTCTTTAACTGTCATGGTCACTATGTAGCATCTGCTACCAAGTGTTAACAGAGATTAAATCATTCTTTTAAATCATTGTTCCTCATTTTATGCAGGTAGGGATGTACTTATGTTAACTCTTTACTCTGATATTAGATACATTTTGTTAACCTTTACTTAACTAGAGTAACTCAATACTGTTTAGGTATACCATCATCATAGTTCTGCTCTGTGATCTGGCTATGGCCTCCAGCCAACTCTGATCTCTGAATCAATCCACATGTACTTCCATTGCTGATCAATTAATTCAAAATCTCAGCTCAGTGATGTTCTTATGTGTTCCCTGTCCTACTTCAGTGCAGCTCTCAATGCTGTTTGTAACTGACTTAAACTCAATTTGTAATGTGTATTTATGTTACTTAACAACATTGCAATGTCACTAGCTGCTTAATAATTATTAATTTAGCCATTACTGAAAACTATAGGCTTTAATTAATTTAATCAAAATAAATTACATAATACTAACATTTAAATAACAATACATGCTCAGTCTTTTTATCAGTCTATTATAGGTAACCTAAGTCTAGAATATAAAATATGTATAACCTATGTTAGGCTATCCAGCCCTTTTACTGATATCAATTAATAGATACATATAAATGAAAGAATCAATAGCCAGCTAAACAGAGAAAAACTCCTAATCATATACCTAACTTAAATGCAGGTTAATGGTTTGGATCAAGGACCCTTGAGTCACTCCCAATATGTGCCCAAACCACTACTACTGCAATATACCATTTAGCTTGACATTATTTATAAATAAGCAAACCAATATAAAATCTAAAGATAAGATTTTCAAAGAATTTACTTCAACAATTTCCAAATTGATTTCTAACGTATTTATAGTTAACTTTCAAAAAATACCTGTCATTTGAAATTTAAATTTAGATCATCAGCCAAAAATGGCTAAAAACAATGGAAGTGAATTCGCCCCCTTTGTTTGGCCAAATTGTTTAATGACATGTACTAATTTGCTATATTAATACTTAGTTGTATTTACAAAGATAATGTGATAATTAAACTTAAATTGTTTTTTAATCAATAATCATAATTCAATCTTAATCTTGACTAATCTTCTGATCTTCTTCTTCTTTAGCAGCATTATCTTTGGATTATGCTACAACACCACAAGCCTTTCCTCCTATGAACTGGCTCTCTTTAGGATTTGATACAAGGCCAGATGAGCTGGGCTTGCAGACCCCTGAAATTATACTCCCCAAGGTAGTTCTAATCCTGCACCAAAATGTCACAGTATGTTGTGTACTTGTTAGTTCCTCATCCATTGCAATGCTGAATCCCTCCTTACTTTATATTATACACCCTCCTCCTCTTTTAATTGAGATTTGTGTATTACTTTGTAAGGGTTGAATTCAAATATTTAAATACTTTTGATTGAAATGTATAATTACACTACCAACAATGAGTGGAAGTCAGCTCTTCCATGACACTTCTGCATTTAGGAAGTTAATACTTGAGTGCATTACTTAAGGAGAGCCAGGAATATGGAAAAATCTTAATAATACATTTCATTGGTTTACTAATAACAAATACAATAATATAGAAATTGATATTATTCAGATGTTGATTAAGAATTTGATATGCCTGCAGCAGCAAGAGAATTTCCATAAGCAGATCCAACATGATAAATAACCTGTAATTTGTCATATTAGAAAAGGCTTTTTTATTCTTTAAGAATTGGAAAGCTATCCCAAACAAGTATAATATTAACTAATAGTAAATATGTCAAAAAAAAGGAATTGGTGTTTATAAATTAGCTAAATATTAACTAACTGCAAGAGCCCAAGGTAAAACAAAACATTAAATATCAAACAAGACCTAAACATTTTATTGAGACCCAAATATTTATGTATGTATGTATGTATATATGTATGTGCAATTATTTCCTGTGCACAACAAAGTTTGCTTGTAAAAAGGAAAGTGACAATTACTATAGGAATTGAAGTGTACTGAATGAATTATTGGAAGTGATATTTTGAATCTTGCTTTAGATTGTGAAGTTGGAATATTGTAGAATTGGCAGGTAGGTTTTCTAGTATCAGCCAGCTCATGTGCTTTTTTTGTTTATGAGTGACTAGTTGTTTGTATGTTTGTACATATTGTTAATATGCATTGTATATAAGACATTCCAAAGCATCTTTGAATAGAGAGAAAAAGTTCAGTTCTCTTGTTACTTAGTGTGAATAATTTTTGCTCTAGTTAATTTTCACCTAAGCAACCTTCTGCTTTGACATGAAGTCTTTGGCATAGTTCTCTCTAGATTCAAGTCAGTGATTCTACATGGTGACCCTGATGTGTCAAGTTAGGAAGAATTTCCTTGCAATCTACTGTGAAATTCATTTGGAAGGAAAGCCAATACTGCAGTGCCAAAAGACAGTTTTTTTACTTGTTTCATTATTTGTTGTTCTCAGTCATTACTGGCCATGGTGTATGGGACACGTTATGCAGAACATGAGCTTAGTTTTGGTCTACAGACGTTTCACTAAGTGGATATTTCACTAACCAGACATTTCCCTAGCTGGATATTTCACTAACTGACAAAGTGAATTAATGGGAAATTGTTTTATGTAAAATAACTCTTCACTTGTAATACCTAAAAATAAAAATACTGCACTGTGGTTTACAGTTCATGATTCAAACTTTATGAATAATGTTTTAACAAATAAATTTGTAAAATTTTGTTATATATTTTGACAAACTTTCTGAATTTGTTTTTTTGACTTTTTCAAGCCAACAATGTAATTGCAAATTAATTTTCTGTGATGTAGTATTGTGATTACACTTTATTGCTAACAAACAGTTGTGAAATGGTATCACACCCATATCTTGTGGTGAATTATGGGAATTTATTGGTTTGAACCCAATCTGTTCTATGATTTACTTCAGGAAATATTTGCTGTAGTTGGTAAATTATTGTACAATGAATTAATATGTATTTACAAAAAAATCAAATGTTATGCAGAATATGCTAGATTTTTTGATACTATAAATAAGCAACCCCTACTTTAGTTACAAACAATCCAACTTATAAATTGCTTAAAACTATAAATAAGCACAGTGATTAATCTATGCCTGCAAAGAACACTTCTAATAAAGATTCTCAATTTTCTCATATGAAAATGCAAAAAAATATCTTTATCTAGCAAAATACCACCTCTTCCTTTGTGTTTTATGGGGTTAATAAAGCAGGTCTAATGTTTTCACTTTTAAGTAAATCCTGATAAATTGCTTAGAAGAATTACCATATAACATCATTTTAATTATAATATTATTGGACATCTAGTTAGTGAAACATTTGGTTAGTGAAACATCTGGTTAGGGAAATATCTAGTTAGTGAAGCATCTGTACCTCCTGGTTTTGAAGGTTCAATCTGATGCCTCATCATAATATGAACCCAGCCAAAATGAGTTAGCTGGGCCTACTGCTAGTGTTCAATGTTTGAACAAAGAGTGTTTAAATTGATACATTTGGGCCAGATCCTAATCAATTTGGTACACAATGAAAAATCGCAAAGTCTGTCCTGGGGGAGCATCCCAGATAACAATTTTGGTTGTTTTTACATTGTTTATGGTTGTTTCATACTTTTGGTTGTTGCAGCAACCATGAACATCATAATAACAACCATGAATACTAATTTGAGCAACTAAAAATGTGATAATTTAAGGTTCAAGCAGATGCTTGGAAATAGAACTCACTTCATCATTTTGATTACTAGATCATTTTTATATAAAGAACGGAATTGCAAAAAGCTTTTTTTAAATACTAAAATTGTGAAAAATTATAATATACTTGGTAAGAGAATTTTCAAAATAATTTATTCATGAATATTTGGACACCTTAAAATTATCTGTCAAATAAAAAAGTTACATTTGAGCAGAAGAGATTCTTTATGATTTAAAAACTTTAAAAGTTTAAATTTTTGTTAAATTTGGCAGATTTTTATGCTTATTGTTATCATTTAAAATTAAGAAATTCATTCAAAATTTGAGCAAATGTTGTATTTAATGTATTTATTGTATTACTGTTCTGCCCTTTGTTGGGCTTGTGTTAGTTTAAACAGCAATGTTTGAACTGATTATCAATATAAATTTGATGTATTGCATATAAAAGTAAT
>CABFPE010000222.1:869958-879973 GCA_900660155.1 Hofstenia miamia | reverse complement strand
TATAATATACTTGGTAAGAGAATTTTCAAAATAATTTATTCATGAATATTTGGACACCTTCTAATTATCTGTCATATAAAAAAGTTTACATTTGAGCAGAAGAGATTCTTTACGATTTAAAAAAGTATTATTTCAAAATTATACTTAACTTTAAAAGTTTAAATTTTTGTTAAATTTGGCAGATTTTTATGCTTATTGTTATCATTTAAAATTAAGAAATTCATTCAAAATTTTAGAAAATGTTGTATTTAATGTATTTATTGTATTACTGTTCTGCCCTTTGTTGGGCTTGTGTTAGTTTAAACAGCAATGTTTGAACTGATTATCAATATAAATTTGATGTATTGCATATAAAACTAATGCTAGAACAATCATGGGTTACATAAAATAACGTTGTTACAACCTAAAAATAGTGCTTTTTTATTCAGAAAAAACAACCAAAAAGCAACCTAATGTGACGTTGTTGGAACAACGTTGTTTAGACCAGTCAAAAGGGTACCATTTCAACGTTAAAACAACCATAAAAAAACAACTAAAAAACAACGTTGTTTAGACCAAAATTTGTTATCTGGGATGTAGCATCAGCAGGTCCTGTTTTCTAGTATTTGCCAGCTCACATGCTTTTCATGTTTACTAGTGACTAGTTGTTTGTTTTTCTTTACATATTGTTAATACACATTGTATATAAGACACACCAAAGCAAATACATGTTATAATTGTTGGAGATGTGGTGGTCAATAATCATTCTTTCAAACACCCATGACAAAATTGGTGTCAGAGAAACAGGCCTCATGTCTTAGAATTCCTTAGGATTTGGGCATTTCCAATTGCTAGGAAACAAACAATTATCCAGACAATATGAGCAACCAGTTCAGCTAAGACATGGGCGTCATTTTGAAGAATCCAGTAAATGGACAAAATGTCTCTGGCATAGTTCTCTCTAGATTCAACCCAGTGATTCTACAATATAATATATATATATATGTTATTCCTTATAATTATTGCCTAAGGAAATTCATTTATTTATTCAAACATATTATTACAATTTCATTGAATTCGTGTCTCAAAAGGTTTTATTTTTTTGGTGACGTCAGATTTGGGGAAATGGAATTGGGGAAAGCTACATGAATTAATTTTTAGACTGTAAAATTGGGTTTTATTAAATTTGAAACAGACTATCATATCTTGATATTGATTATGTAACGATTTGACCAATGCGAATAACGATAAAAATAATTTATTTGTTATTTCTTGAGTCTTTCAGTTTTTGTTTTTCATAAATGTAGGTTTTAGGTATTTTATTATAAAACATTTTTATTGGTAGTATAATTATGCTGCATTGTAAGTAATAACGAAGAGCGACCATTTGATGTGGTATAGTGCTTCCTGTTACTCAAAAAACTGTCATATAGTGCAATTATATTCGGATTAATAGAAGGTCTAATTTTTTGAAGTTCAACAATAATTTCAGAATGATACACCGTTTCAAAGGCCTTATTTATATCAAAGGTAATCAATCGGACATAGTCGTAGTAGGCGAACTTGTAGAATAGCGACACGCGGACTAAATAAACACTAATTTAGGGTCAAATACGATAGGAAATACAATAAAATACTCAAAAAGTTTAAAATATAATCGATATAGACCGATACCTTGTCATAATTCAGCATATTTGTAGCATGCGGTAACACGCGATAGCACGCGGTATATATTTTAGGAATATAGCAAATAAAACCACGAAGCTATATAAAAATAATTATCTTTAACTAAAAAATTACAAAATATAATCGTATAATTAAGCAAATTTATAAACTTTTGAATTAAATCAAGTCTTTATCTTAAGTGAAATATCTTCATTATTTGGAATAACAATTGTCCTTTTCGCTCTTTTACAAGCAAAACACATATGAATTTAATTGATCACAATTTTTGAAGAAAAATTTGTATAATACAGTTCAGGGTTTTCAAATCAAGTTCGAGTTTTTACGTTACTAGTTCGAGTATTTTCTTAAACAAAATTCTGAGTTTCTTTTTTAATTAAGCTAAAAAATAGATGTTTGCGATTGGTAAAGAAATTGAAATTTAATTTTTACGGTATTTTCGATCGTGTTCGAGTTTTGATGATTTCTCTTTCGAGTTCTTATGATCAAGTTTTGCGAGCTTTTTCGAGTTTGAATTCTTAACATTCCGAGTACTCGAAAACCCTGATATTTATATTAAATAAGCCGTAAATTTCAATTTAATTAATTAATATAGTAATATGGATTTTCAAAATTGTAATATTAACTACAATTTTCATTTCATTATATTACAATCTAAGGTTTATTAAGGTTTGCTTTACTATTTAGTCGATAAAATAATCAAATTTTTGTTTAGTGTTATTGCTAGATTCTGAATAAGATTAAAGCTCGTAACGAATGCCTGTCGAAGCCATCACCCCATATATAGCCACATTTAATTTTTTGACAATTCATATCATTTTAATATATAATCGCTTATAGTGTATGACAATTTTCATTGTAATAGTGTTTTTCGGTGAGATTTGTTTTCGCTGAAATTTGCTGAAGCCCTTCCCATTAATGAAGAAATTTACTAAAAATCAAAACATAATTTAAACCAAAAATTTATAGATTTGCTTAATTATACGATTATATTTTGTTATTTTTTAGTTAAAGATAATTATTATTAAATGACTTCGTGGTTTTATTTGCTATATTCCTAAAATATATACGCGTGTTACGCATGCTCCGCGTGTCGCTATTCTACAAGTTCGCCATAGTCGTAATTCTTACGGTAATCATAAATATCATTCAAAATCTTTATCAAAGCGCAAGACGTAGAACCATTCTTAAGAAATCCAAATAGATTTTTAGTCAAATACGTGTTATAATTGTTGGAGAAGTGGTGGTCAATAATCATTCTTTCAAACACCCGTGAAAAATTGGTGTCAGAGAAACAGGCCTCATGTCTTAGAATTCCTTAGGATTTGAGCATTTGGGAATAGGTCTAACATTAGCAGTTTTCCAATTGCTAGGAAACAAACAATTATCCAGACAAATATTAAAAATATGAGCAACCGGTTCAGCTAAAACATGGGCGTCGTTTTGAAGAATCCAGTATGGCACACCATCCGGCCCAGTAGATGTTTTCCGAATCCTTTTCAAATATAAGTACACAGAATAATCATTGAAACTCGGTTTATCTGTCACTTCATTCAATATAGGTGAACAAAAGGGTACCTTATTAGCCGTACTTATACTATTATAATATTGATTTAATGCATTAACGTTGAAATTATTATTATCAGTTTCAGACTGGCGTTTTTTCTTGCCTTTAACTTGGTTGACTTGTGACCACCAAGCTTTTGTACCCATTTTATACTGATTTTTAGCATTATCATAGATGTGCTTTCGTATATCAGTCGCAACTTGCTTGGTTTCATTAAATCTACGTTTGCGATTCAGCTTATTTTTCTTTTGTAGGAGCAATTTAATTACAGGGGTAACATATTGAGTGTCCCGATGTCGCATTGTTACTCTCCTGATTGGGAAGCAGCTATTGTAAACACCAGTTAGGTACTTAGTGAGAATTTATACGGCTATGTCGGCATTATCACTCGATAAAAATTCATCAAAAGAAGTGCTTTGTAAAGTTTCGTTAGCGCGCTGTTTGTATTTTTCCTGTTGATCACGAAACAATACAACTCGTTTGTCATGAGTACCTAAAATTTTCGTGGCCAATAAAGCAGTATGGTCTCTTTGAAGCGTCGTGGTGAAGTTGTATGTATCATCAAAAAAATTAGCGTCTGAGTCCAGAATATAGTCAAGAATACTGGAATTACGTGTAGGTTCTCTATTCAAAATGTATAAACCGCTAAATATAGTACTGAGTGAAATGTCATTAAAATCACCACAGACAATAGCACAAGTAAAGGTTTTCTGCTCGGAAAATACCTCAATGCTCAAATTAATATGTTCCGCTAATTCATCCCGATACTCCGATCTTGGCGGAAAATAAACAAAGCAGATAAGGACAGCACCAACACTCAGTGTAAGGTCAATCCAAATTACCTCAAATTTTTCCCAATTTAAGGGCTTAAGAAACTTACAGATAATACCATATTTGTGATAGATTCCTACTCCACCACCAAATGTTTTTAAGGAACAAAAGCATTGTCAACTTGAGAGTTGATCCAAGTTTCAGCGGCACAACGCAAGGTAGTGTCTAAACTATTAAAATCTGTCTGTAAGTGCTGAATTGCGTTAGTTTTTTTCAAAGATCTTACATTAAGTACCATAAAAGTAAATTTCTCTAGTCAATATTGCTTGTATTCCTGGCCATCTACATAAAGCTTGGAGTTTATAATTCTTATACGATGCCTTGGGGTACCGGACTTTACAAGATCTCTTCTAACTTCCAAGCAGCGAATTTCTTCTTTGCGTTCCAACGGAGTAGGTTCTTTTGACAAGTAAATATTCTTTTGATAATCCTTAAGCTTAAAGGACCTTGCCAGAATTTTCCGGCATTGCCAATTATTTGCAACTCTTACAATCAGACTTCTAGGTCTTTTTGCCTGAGGGTCAAAACAATCAGTAAACCCAATATTTTCGCCAGTAATATACTTAAAAGCATCCATAACATTCTTCTTCTCCATGTCTAATCGCTCAGCTTGAATGGAGCATTTAACTTCTGGTAAATTCTGGATTCTAATCCCACAATTTTGCATCGTTGACCTTCCACTCTTGTCTGCAAGCTGTGTAGTAGGACCCGACTGATCTCTTCTTTTCCAAAACGTGTCTTACTAAACCTATAACGTCATCCACTTTATTCTGTACAATATGTAACCTCTTTGTATTGTTATTTATTGATAAGTGCATATGTAACTTATTTTTTGGCAGGCATGCCTCACAGCACCAGAGTAGGGTGGAAATTCGGCTGACCACTGTATAGTCGTCCTTTGATATTCCAGTGCACTCCGCATGCCACCAGCTTTCGCAGGTTTCAAGCTTAGATTTTTGGTCGTCATCTATATAAACAGTAGAGTGCATTGTACTAAGCAACAAAACTTTTTTGTTGTTTTGGCTTGATAAACAGTCAAGGTGCAACAATTGTGTTTGAAAACTCTTGTCGCATAGAGATCCTCCTTCATTTTTTTGATTTCTTGTGGGATCTCTTTTCGGATGCGATTTACTGTTCCAACAATGCTGATCCCTTACTGCCTCAAAGTTTTAGCAAGGTTTACCGACGTAAAAAAATTGTCTGTGGTCACGTTTCAACCTGTCAGTCTCAAAACAACGTGTTCAGCTAATGTTACTCCAGCTGGCCTAAAGTCATATTTCCCCAAATATGGAAAACTATGTAGCATATACTTAGTTTTCACATCAGTGGCCATCCAAAATTTGATACCAAATTTGTCGGGCTTTGCGTGAATCTGCATAGAACTTCGGTGGGAAAAAGTTGCTAATGTCTAAGACAATTTCCGACAAAGGTATGCCAAACTGTTAATCAGTGCCAGTTTATCAGTAGTTAGTCTATGTGATCGTGTTTGTTTATAGTAAAAGCGCAGAAATTTCATTATTTCAATGAATCTGTTGCGTGCCATAGTTTCAGAAATAATTGGCATTCCCCATAACCTGTTCCACAATTCACATACTTTCATTTTTGTGGCCTTGGGATCTCCACGTGCGTAAATAATAGCTAGAAATTCATCTAGTTCATGTAACGACATGTGCCATTCGTCTGTTTGTAAATCACTTCTAGCTTCTTCTTCGGTGTATCTTTGTATATGACGCAACATACTTTCATCAATGAATAAATCCCATGCACTGCGAACTAATTGCATTGCAAACTGATTCTTTGATAATAATATGATGTGCTTGAGCAGAGGGCCCAGGAGCTTCTCTGATGACGTTGTGGCAAGATAGTCTTCCGGAATTGTGATTAGGGTCCAAAAGTTCCCAAATAATTCCATTCTGACGTTGCAAAGCTTGTTGTATTTTGCTGATGAACGTGATCTTCATCCGTTTCTGAATTCGTTTCAGTATCTTCACAATCTGAAATTTCTGAATATGATGATTCTGAAACTAGCGATTCATTATCAGATGAAGATTCACTTTCTGAATCATTACTATTGTCCGTATAATCATGAACATCTATATGATCTGTTTCTGATTCAATATCACTTTCTGCATCAGAATTATCTTCCTTGATATTTTGTAGCAACTCTAAAGCTTTATGCAGTAACTCTTTTTCGATCTGCCATTGATTGCGTATGAGTAGTATGAAATGGGCAGAAGCACGTTGATATTCGACCTTTTGAGCTTGGTGGGGATGTCTGGCGTGGCTATGATGTAATTGTGTATCTCTGACGTCATTGGAACATGTACTTTTTTTGTTATAATATTTGTTGGCAAATACATTTGTTTGTAGTCTATTGTATAAAATGTAACCAATTTTTTTATATACATAGAGATAAAGAAATTTTCAAAATTCAATGAAATTAGAAATGTTTAAAATGTAGCCAATTTTTCTATTCATATACGTTTTTAGAATTACATAATAAGTATTTTCAAACAAATAATTTTCTAATATTGAGGGTAATAAATACGTTTCACAGAAAACATGTCAATTGCAAAAATAAAAGTTATGTTTGCAGTCAATTGTTTAAAATGTAACCAATTTTTTATTCATATACGTTTTTGGAATTATATAATTAATAAATCGAAAATCCCATGAGATTAGAATTGTTGCAATCTATTGTTCAAAATGTAACCAATTTTTTTACTTGCTTATTTACGTGGACTAATTTAGCTTACATGTTTTATTTCTTTACATATTTCATACTTGCATTTTGTTAATGTATGTGACTCACTTATTTATGTGGCTTAGTTTAGTTTACATACTTGTTTTTTTATTCACATACATGACATTGGAAATACCACATTAATTTAGTTTACATGTTTACTTTACTTACTTGTTTTATTTAGTAAAATTTAATAACAAATGTTTGAATCAGAGAGATAATAATACTCGTTAGAAGTGTAATGGCTTATTTCGGTAATAAAGCAAAATAATTTTTCGGAAAAAACCAAAAACTAGTTTATGCAAAAACTCGCAATTTCTAATATTTAATAAACGTACGTGGTAAAACCCACATACGTGTTTAANAAAATGTAACCAATTTTTTTACTTGCTTATTTACGTGGACTAACTTAGCTTACATGTTTTATTTTCTTTACATACTTCATACTTGCATTTTGTTAATGTATGTGACTCGCTTATTTATGTGGCTTAGTTTAGTTTACATACTTGTTTTTTTATTCACAAACATGACATTGGAAAATACCACATTAATTTAGTTTAAATTGTTTAGTTTACATACTTGTTTTTTTTATTAACATACATGATATTGGAAATACCACATTAATTTAGTTTATATGTTTATTTTACATACTTGTTTTATTCGGTAAAATTTAATAACAAATGTTTGAATCAGAGAGATAATAATACTCGTTAGAAGTGTAATGGCTTATTTCTGTAATAAAGCAAAATAATTTTTTGAAAAAACCAAAAACTAGTTAATGCAAAAACTCGCAATTTCTAAAGTAAAACGATTTATCAATGACCGTCTCTGGTACAAATGAAATAAATATATTTTCAATACGTTTTTCTCGTTGAATTCAAGAATAAAATATTTGCAAGTACGAATTTTTATATGAAAAGTTTCAAGATTGTTGATAACATGTTTTGTTATTAGTGTCGTAAATTGGTTGTTAACGTTTATTGATAAACATATATACAAAAGGTTTAAAAATATTTATTTTATATTATAAGAAATTGCTTACATTCTAAAATTTTATTGAGGTCTTTTATATTAAGAATTCAATAAATAACCGGTATATGACTTTTTCACGTGTGTAGACTTACATTTTTTCTAACGCTTTTCCNTTGTTGAGGGAATTCTGTAGGAAACAAACGCAATGTGTATTTACACATTATGAATTTCACACGGTCGTATCTAAATGAATGAATAATAAGTCAAATGAGGTGATAGATCACAGTATAAAACTATTAAAAGTTTAAGCAAATTCAATTAAAAATGTGTATTAACAAACAAACGATGTTTATATGTATGATAAAGTATATAATTAATTTAACATCGGACTGCAAATTCGCAGCAATTCATTAAAATAAAATTGATTACGTTTTTAAAAGAAATATCTGTAAAACTAACTAGAAATAATATTGCAAAAATAGCGTTAAGAATCAAAACAATATCTGAGATTTAATTATAAAAATAGCTTACCAAAAAGTTTGAAATCTTTATGGGTAGTTCTTTCATCAATGTGAAATTCCATTAATCCGCTCTATGTATAAAGTTGCATGCTTTCATAGACAATGTCAATATTACGTGGTTTTATCTATATTCTATTGTTCAAATGTCAAAAATGTATCCAATCGTAAAGATTCTTATCTACCAAACATGAAATCCCTTTACAATTATAACAATTTATACAATTATGTTTACATGGCCTATGACTCTTCAACGTTTTTAGACTTACATTTCTTTTCCAACGTTTTTTCACAGTTGTGACTTACATTTCTTTTCCAAAATTTTTCCATGTTTGTGACTTACATTCCTTTTCCAACGTTTTTTTTCACGTTTGTGACTTACATTTCTTTTCTGACGTTTTTTCACATTTGTGACTTACATTCCTTTTCTGACGATTTCACATTTGTAGTCAGTTTTTTACACATTTATAGACTTTTACATGGGTTTCCACTTTATACATTTTTTTCACTTTATATGGTTTGTCACTTTGAACAAAATGAAAATTTCATGATGGTATTAGTGTAAACTTTCAAGAACAAGTAAGAAAAGCATATATACATATAATAACGACTCATCTTTGTTGTAAATTCAGATTTTATTTTCGTATTTTAAAGAATGAATGGCTTTGTTATTTAATATCAAATGTAAATATAAATTTTAATACATTCTACAAATCAATGATTGTTAAAGTACTTGCAGTATATGAATTTTAAAATAAAAACTTTATACTTATTGAGAACGCGTTAACATTCACATTTTTCTTCAGTCAATGAGTAAATTTTGATAATCGCAATGAATACATAACGCCATTTCAAAAACGAATCAATTTGATGTCATGAAACTCGCAAAACATTTTTAATTACGAAAAGACAAACACATTTTCATAAAAAATACATTTACGCAAAAATGATTAAATTTATTGATTTTACAAAACATAGTCATACACAGTTTGCAAAATAGCATTAAGCGCTCATGAAATTGAAAAATGATTATGGTTATTAAAGTAATTCTACAAAACATATAACTTCAAGTGAAAAGAAGCAAAATTTTTAAATTGAAGATGAATGTCAAAGCTATATAAAATAAATTTAAGTATACGTATAGTACTTAAAATCTAATTTAATTAATATATACTTGTTTATGAGATTATAAAAACACAACAGCAATCGTTAAATGATTTAAACTACAATTTGTACATTAGGTATTAAAAAAACTTTGGAACATTTTCTAAATATAGAAATAAATAGCTTAAATTTCACATTGATGAAAGAACTACCCACAAAGATTTCAAACTTTTTGGTAAGCTATTTTTATAATTAAATCTCAGATGTTGTTTTGATTCTTAACGCTATTTTTGCAATATTATTTCTAGTTAGTTTTACAGATATTTCTTTTAAAAACGTAATCAATTTTATTTTAATGAGTTGCTGCGAATTTGCAGTCCGATGTTAAATTAATTATATACTTTATCATACATATAAACATCGTTTGTTTGTTAATACACATTTTTAATTGAATTTGCTTAAACTTTTAATAGTTTTATACTGTGATCTATCACCTCATTTGACTTATTATTCATTCATTTAGATACGACCGTGTGAAATTCATAATGTGTAAATACACATTGCGTTTGTTTCCTACAGAATTCCCTCAACAACAATGATGATAAACTAACACAATAG
>CABFPE010000222.1:853851-869371 GCA_900660155.1 Hofstenia miamia | reverse complement strand
AATACTTATTATGTAATTCTAAAAACGTATATGAATAGAAAAATTGGCTACATTTTAAACATTTCTAATTTCATTGAATTTTGAAAATTTCTTTATCTCTATGTATATAAAAAAATTGGTTACATTTTGAACAATAGATTGCAACAATTCTAATCTCATGGGATTTTCGATTTATTAATTATGTAATTCCAAAAACGTATATGAATAAAAAATTGGTTACATTTTAAACAATTGACTGCAAACATAACTTTTATTTTTGCAATTGACATGTTTTCTGTGAAACGTATTTATTACCCTCAATATTAGAAAATTATTTGTTTGAAAATACTTATTATGTAATTCTAAAAACGTATATGAATAGAAAAATTGGCTACATTTTAAACATTTCTAATTTCATTGAATTTTGAAAATTTCTTTATCTCTATGTATATAAAAAAATTGGTTACATTTTATACAATAGACTACAAACAAATGTATTTGCCAACAAATATTATAACAAAAGAGTATATGTTCCAATGACGTCAGAGATACACAGACGGCCAAAGTACACAATTACATCATAGCCACGCCAGACATCCCCGCCAAGCTCTAAAGGTCGAATATCAACGTGCTTCTGCCCATTTCATACTACTGGTAGGAAACCTTGTTCAGCAGTAGTAAATTGCCTAGCTGTGTCATAAAAATCATAGGTTGCATTCACTTATACGCATAAATTGTCCTTTCAACTGCAAAATAAATACAACCTATCAGGTTCTTGTTGCGGAAAATTACTTGCTGGTTTGCACTATTAATACTTCCACAGTAGGCTTAGCAGAAATTCGCAATACCACTTTGCAGTGAGAAAATTGTATGACTCGATAGTGTGCGTAACATTTTTGTTGAAATGCAACAGCATTTGCTAGCACAATTGAGGCGCTAATTATCTGGACTCTTTTGGTTTAACAAACGCAGTTTGCATTTTCACAACAATCAAAACAAAAGTAATAATCTCCCACAGATATCACTGCAGTAGAATCATTTCAATAATACTGCCTAGACAGAAATATTGATTGAGAGATTGTTTTTGCTAGACAATTGTGTTCACAGTACCGGTACCATAAAAATTCATATGGGTCAAAATGACCCTTGCTGGTACTTCTAGGTATATCATCACATCCAAGGTAATACAAAACATATTTTTTCTGAAACGACCATTAGCATGTTCAACTACTAAATTTAGGAAAATTAAGGAAGTTTCACGGTTCGGTTGGAATGAACCTTGTACATATACGCAAATAACTTGATGCTACGGGTCAAAATGACCCCTGTGGTACTTCTAGTGTTAATACATAAACCAGTTTTTTAGGAAAATGAGGTAGTATGATATAAACACGAGTATAATATCAAGTTTTGATTTTCATTTTTTTATAATATGCACAAGATCCTAATCTGTCTAATTCGAGCCAAAACCGGAAACACGAGTATAATATCAAGTTTTGATTTTCATTTTTTTATAATATGCACAAGATCCTAATCTGTCTAATTCGAGCCAAAACCGTGGTATTTACGTTATAATAAAACCCCAATTATTGATATAAAACTTTACTTATTAACTGGGACATAGTTTAGATTTCGATAGATTGATTTAAGATTTATAGGGAAAGTCGAAAATAGTGTCCTGTGAGTACTCGAAACTTCGAGGTAAGCCAGGTAGAGTCGACTCATGTGCTAGCTTGATATTGAATTAGTACATTGCCTGTTTGCCTAATTGAAGCAATGTGTATAATTTTATGATTGAATAAACGTTTCAACAAAATTTCGTTCTAGTCATTGGAGTTGAGGTATGCTGTCCAACGAATTATCATAACTAACTTCTTAGAATGATTCATACAACGTTACTAATCTCTCTCTACCAAGTACAAGAATTTGAATCGACGATTTTTAAAATTTCACTTTCTAGTTATTATTAAAAGATATGATAAAAATTCCTTTACACTGGTGTCACTTTCTATTTCTAAATTATGAGGTTAGTGCAACATAATCTGATTGTAATCGCCTTCCATGGTAAGCAAATACGCCTCCCAAACTATCTTCAATTAGCATTTTAACATATTTAAGGATATGAAAACAGCAGTGATATCAGCTAATAAAAATCATTGATCCGAAACTACTATTACTGTAATATTTATACCCATTCAAATACTATAGACACAAGATATAATGTAAGAAAATAGAGATGTTGTTGAAACGCAATATAAGTTCTGTATCTGTATATGTAACAAAAAATTTATGAATTAAAATTATGTTAATTATTTAAATTTGCCATACTTAGTTGCCGTAAAGTGTTTAATTTACTATAGCATTATAGTAACCATAATTTGGAACGCAATGGTATGGTACATTGCTATAATCTGCGCCTCTGAAGAACTATAACTATTAATTTTTACCAAATGTAACTGCATTATTTGTTAGTGAGTATACATTTGTGATATTTATAGGCCACTGCGCCTAGACAAGATTCGCAATTTGAGATCCGACTCGAAAGCCGACTACACTGGAATTTTAAGAGACTGACTTGACTCCCCAACTCTAATCTAAAACATTCTGAATTTTTTATTGCCCTAGTAGAGAATTATACATGAGATTGAGTAATTAAAAAAATTATTTATTTAAATATTTGTGTTGCAACTAAAGATAGGGTCTTTTAAATTATTCAATGTTTTAAGTCGTTTTTTACTTTAATTCATCTCGAGAATTATTCATATTAGCAGCATAGCAACACTGAAGATTGGAATTATTCAGCATATTTTTACTCTCTTACGCGCAACATGACATGGTTAAAGTTTCTAATATGCTTATCTGCAAGCATTTTTGTATTTTTGTACTCTTCGAGAAATGTGAATACTCATGAGGAGATTGTAAATTTTAGGAAGCGTAATTTAAAAAAATTAATTCAAGATGACAAAGAAACTTTAGAATAGATATTTCTTATTCTTTAATTATTAATATTTTATAATTTATTAATTATTTTCAATAGAGTTGTTTAGGTGAAATGTTTTTAGCAAGAAATAATTTTTTTGCAGCTGAAAATCGCACCAAAAATGCTGAAAATCAAGTTTTGAGAAAATCGATAATGTCAAATAAAATGTTCGTTCAATTCCTCAGTTAAAACTAACCTTGGAGAATATTGAAAATTGTATAAACAATTTGACGCAAACATGCTATATCCCATACTTATTAGAAATCAAGTTTTCTGTCCACGAGGTATGCAATGTTGCCTAGCCCTACTTAATTTATATTTCTGAATTTCTTGACACTTTACTAGTAATTCGACAAGCCTATTATAAAATGTTCACATCAATTTTGGAATTCTATGTCACAAACCTGTTCAAATTATTTGCTATTAATCAACTATTGTCTGTGGTGGTGATGCTTAGCTGGTAGGTGTGTTAGCTACTACTCAATTATAATAAATTAATTCCCGAAGTCGAAAGCTAAGAATGTAATTATAAAATTTAGCAACTATTAAATAAATTGATGGCATCCGATGCTGATGGTAGTTATCTAGTAGCACTACTAACAGTGGATTTTTAATTACACTTAACATTGCCGTTTTGAACAGTTTTCCTGACATTTTGTCACATTGGATGTGAAGACTTTTGTTTTATTTTAATAGCTAATTTATTACATTCTGATTCATATTTGCAAATCAATTGAGCTATAAAGAATCCGTCGTCATCCGGGTTCTGTATTTGATTTAATGAACACTCCTTGAACCTTGATAACACAACAATTTTTTGTTTGTTGAAAATGAGATTTCCAGAAACAATGAATGGTCCTTCGAATATCTTGGCATTTTTGGAAATAAACATTTAAGCCCACTATCAATAACGGCATTTTAATATATAGATGTGCAACCTATGTTAAACATAAACCTGAAAAAAGAATGAAGATTATATATTGTAAGAATAGCGGGGAGTCTTTAAATATTCTTTTTATTAATTCCCATACAAGGAATCTTGCAAATTCTAATTCGTTTAAATATTATTCAGAAGTAAGAGATTCTAAACTTTTAACAATTGAAGTTAATAGCGATTGATTTCTTTTCTCCGCCACTGAGTTTCAAAAAATTTTTGATGGCTTTCCTCTTTGCTGAGCCCTCCTCCAAATTCGCCTACTCTTCCATTTGCTCCTATTTCATCTCCTGTGACTGTCCTCGCTGCCGTAAAACTTGACTTGTTTTTATTTTTTGTTGTGTATGCCTTCAGCGGCTAAATAGTCATTCATTATTATTATTATTATTTGATTCCCCCAAAATTTCGAGGTTTCAACTAAGAACCAATTGTCAGTTATGGTAATTAGAACTATATGTATAAATTGATTATAGGAAGTACTCACTTAATTTAATTCATTCAAATCGAAAGGTAGTCTTTTTTATTTTATAAATTTGTTTTATACATTTGTTAGTTTTTAAAAAATATGTTAAATGTTAAATTCTAACTGTACATGGTGATACAGATTGATTAACAATTATATAGTTATCCTTATTGTTTCATATCACTTTGTGTCGCAAACTATTGAAAATCTTATTGAAATCTCTAGCTTATTTTTTCAGAATCGGCTTAAAATTGTTTTTGACACTGTTAATTTACAATGGGTGGCAATGTCTATTGACATTCGTTCATTATTTCCGAGGGGCGGGAAAAAAGTTAACAATCACTAATTTAATCAAATTTCAAACGTCAGTTGTTTAATGCGAATTTATCAATAACTTTATTAATATCTATAACATCTTCCTTGTCTATGTAAATGAGGGTCATGCTTGATAGTCTTAGGCAGTGTAAATTGCCATATGCAGGCTGGCAAAAACTAATCCCATGTTCCACAGTTTTTGTCTAGCATTGATGAGCCCCTTTGCAATAGCAAGCTCATAAACACGCTCAACCAGGGCTGCGTGTTGTGCACAAGACACAGTATGAGCTTGTCTGGTTTACTGCTACTAACTGTTCCAGCCGCTAAAATAGTCTACAATTATACCCACTCTCAGCTTTTGTATGAAAATGTAATAATGTAAGCATATGTAGCAAAGCAATGTTATAATGATGTTGATTCGACGGGTAAGTAAAGAGCAATGAATTGATTTTATTGGTAGAATGTTTTCTTTAATTGAGCACTATTAACGTCTCATTTATATTAGTCAGTGTTGACCATTTTAACTTTATTTAAACTTTATTATCCTTTTAAACATCATCACTTTTGTTTAAACTCAAGTTTAAACTTTAGCATTTATGTTTAAACTTCAATTTCAAACTGAGATTTCGAGAACAATTTATAAGTCTATCTTTGATAGTAATCATGCTTATTTGGTTTCTTCAGTTTTTGGAGAATAATTTCACAGCCGAAAACGCCCTCTCACAGTTGGCAGACGATGGCATAACCCCTAGGAGGTGACGAGTCATCCCTTGTAGTCATGGATACTTGTTTTAAGCATCATACTTGCGGAAGAACTCAAAAGCTGATATTTTAACATCCATGTAGTACAAAACATCTCGCAATTCTTCTTCAATAGAGTTGAACCTCATATTAAAAGAGTTATCCAAATTCACTTTTTTTGATGGGTTCAAGCACGCACTGAAGATATCTTCAATAGGATCCATTGGTGCTGTTTCAATAAATGAAAGTTCTTCATCCTCGACCTCTCATGTTTCTATAATGGCTTGATTGGTAATGTACAGTGCTGTTAAAAAGTTTGGAAACACCTATGCATTTTCCCATTACACTTGAATATTCGTAATTTTCTTGTTCTTTATAATACAAATGAAAGTCTAAATGGTTTGTATTTATTCATAAACATGTTTAAGATTAAAATACTAAAAAATTCGTTGCTGCAGATATCGGCAGACAATTATTGACATTTTCAAAGATGCGAGCTAAAGAGTTGACGTCCGAATCTCGTGCACAGATCCAATGCTTACGGAAAACCAATCTTTCTTACCGAGAGATTGCGAAATGACGAAAGTTTTGGTTGGAACTGTTTGTAAGAAACTGAAAAGTATGTCTGAGACTGGTTCTTTATCTTCTCGGTCAGGAAGACCGAAAAATGACGAGCAGCCAAACTGACCGCTTGATTTTCCGCTATGCTGTTGCTATTCTAATGTCATCATCTGCTGAAATTCTTAGTGCTCTGCCCAATTCCATCAGGATTTGCTCTTCAACAATCCGAAGAAGACTCCTCTATAAATACAAGTTGAGAACTTACCGTCCAGCAAAGACATGTCTCCTCAGTGCTAAAAACATTCGTGATCGCCTAAATTTTTCCGTCGATATCGTCACTGGACAGTTGAAGACTGGAAACGTGTTCAGTTTTCGGATTAATCAATCATCTTTCAATATCACAGCTATCGGCCATTCGTGCGACGACCACCTAATGAGCGGTACAGGATTCGATACACACTGCCACAAGTCAAACAGTCCAGCAAGCTTATGATATGGGGAGCTATCTCGGCCCACTTTCATGGAAATCCGCGAAACTGATACCTTTCAGCAAGACGGAGCACCAGCTCACACCTGTCAATTGTGAAGAATTGCTTTGTGACTCAAAGATTCAACCTGCTTGAAGGATTACCCGGGAACTCCGCCGATTTGAACCCCATCGAAAATATGTAGTCCTTTCTGAAAGCAAAAGTTTCGGAGAGGAAGCCCACATCTTTGAAGTCTTTGGAAGAAGCCATCAAAATTGTTTGGACCACTGAAATTTCTTCTGCTTACTGCGAAAAGTTGATCTCATCAATGCCCAGGCGACTTGAGGCATGTCTTAGAAATGGAGGTCGTGCTACCAAATACTGAACTTTAGACTTCAGTTTACCGTATTTTTTGTCATTCTCAACTTAAACATGTTTATGAATAAATACAAACCATTTAGACTTTCATTTGTATTATTAAGAACAAGAAAATTACGAATATTCAAGTGTAATGGGAAAATGCATGTGTTTCCAAACTTTTTCACAGCACTGTACTTCACCACAAGTTCTTGTTCACTCTGAGTAAAAAATGAATGGTGATCCTTTGAAGGATTAATCAAACAACATGCCAGAGTTACCACTGAGAAGGACGAAAACCTTCTATCAAGTGTAAGAGAGTTTTGAAGTCTTGACAAAAACATTTTGACTAGATCGTGCAAGTTATTGTTAAGTGACGAACGTTGACAAACAATGTCCAATTGGTGAATAGCACAAACTGTGTTGTCTGATATGGGGTGCTCGCTTTCAAAAAACCTTCCAATTTCCATAAGCTTTTGATGAACTTTAAACATCTGAGTTATAGCAAGATTATCGAGGCAACTATAAGCACGCGGGTTCTCTTCACGTTTTGCGTTTAGTTCTGTCAACTTCGTCGTAACCCATTTCAATTGAGCGTGGTGACCGTACCAGCGTGTTTTGCTAAGTTTAGGGCCATTTAAATTCGAACAGAAGCTGTTTAATTGGGTAAAAAACGGCATGTCATTAGTGGCATCAAGGATTGAATTGTTCAATTTGTGAGCGCCACATCCAACAAATGTTATGAAATCCTTGTGACCTTCTATGACAAGATGCGATTCAACAACAAAAGTTTCTTCCGATTCTGACTCGCTTGATATTGCGTCGTCGTTTGCGTCATTTGTAACCATTTCTTTGAAAATACGAGCACTTGCAATCATTGCCGCGCAATTGTCGCTTTGAAACGCGATACAATTCTTAGGATCAAGTTTTAGGCCTTCCAAAACCTGCTTCACTTCAAGAGCTGTCACACTTGCCTTTGTATTGGGCACAACTTTGAAATCAACCACTTCGAGCATTGGTTCCCATGCATCAGAAATCCATGAAATTGAAATGACTATCACGTTTTGACCTCGGATGTTGCTCCAATGGTCAATTTGGACTCCATATGAAGAGAGATTCGCAATCTTATCCAACTTCTCTTTAGCCAATGTTGATATACAACACTTTATAGTTTTGTAGTTTGGAATCTTTCGATATTGTATAACACTATTCAGAAATTTCCGGTTTTTTGGCATCTAAAGATATTCATTGGTAACCCAGTCTGAGCAAAAGATTGACTAATTGCTTCATTGGCGATTTCGGCTTCAGACTTGGCTTTAAAAGAAGTGCTGATTCTCGATTGGTTTTGAGATACAACAGTTTCTAATTCCTTCTTTTTGTCCATATGATAAGCAGTAAAATGTTGTACGGAATGACTCAAGAAATTCTTTTCGGTAATACCAGGTAAAGCACAGGCACACAAAGTGCATTCATAATTTCCTTGAGCGTTTTTCTTGAGGTAATTTTCGTATGACAAACGTTTTTCAGTTTTCGGACGAACCATCAGATCTGAAAATCATTTAAAAATTAATTATAAAGATAACTTCAAGTATTAAAAAGATGGTAAAACGAAACGAACGGCGTAGTAAATGCGTTTAGTTATTAATTTGCAAGCATTTTACATGTAATAGTTAACAGCGGCTTCCACGTGCAGTGAAGGCATAAATGAATTCCATTTTTTCTGTAACGTGATTGGCTAAAATTCGGTGCACATATGTTGAACATATTAATGACTAAACGCATTTACTATGCCGTTCGTTTCATTTTTACCATCTTTTTAATACTTGAAGTTATCTTTATAATTAATTTTTAAATGATTTTCAGATCTGATGGTTCGTCGGATACATGAAGGAATTACACTGTCTCATTGCGAGTTGGGCCAGACAATGTAATTCCTTCATGTATTGGCATGAAGTAATCGGCCATTTTGAAGTTTAAATAAATGCTCTCATTTAAACTTAAGTTTAAACTTGAAAGTTTAAAAAAATGTGAGTTAGATTAAACTTTCATTTAAACTTAAGTTTAAATAAAGTTTAAACTTAAGTTTAAAATGGTCAACACTGATATTAGTCATTAATCATTTTCAGCATTTCAAATATTCCATTGTAATTTATTTATCCAACAAATCAACATCGTTATAACATGTTGCTTTCCTACTTGCAGTTCACTCTGAACCCTCTTGCCTACGTCGCTGCATTCGTTATAATTGAAAAAATTGTCTTCAAAAGAGAAAAGTTTTTCTGTAATCGATTTTATTATTTTCCAAATTTCGTTTTAAACTTGTAATATTATATCATTCTTATTATATATATGTAATTACTTAAATTTTTGTGAATGCGAGAAGTTTTCATAAAATTCTTCGTTTCAGTCAAATTATGTATTGTGTAATTGTTGAAATACATATGTAGTTGCATTAGTAATCGAAAAATTTAAGCATTCTAGTTAATTTACATCTATAGCTATTTTTAGGTAGATACTTATTTTATTTCATTTACTTAACATGGACGTGTACGCATATATACTTACCAGCTACTTAGTTTTCGAAATGGAAGTAATAATTTTATTTTAATTTATTCCCTTATCTAATAATTCTTACTGAAACATTTTTGAAATGTGATTTCTTAATTCTAACAAAGCAATGTACTCAATTTTAAATATTTTAGTTGTCTTCATGCGTGAAATTTAATGCATTTCTCTGTTCCAATATCTGAAGATGTAATTGATGCATTTGGTAAACAATATTGTGTTTTTTATGTTTATGTCAATGGATTTCTACATTCAAAAACTCGATATAGTCAATTTAGGTCACTGCATGCTAAACTTATTAAACAATACGCTTTTGTAGAAGAATTATTAGAATTTCCAGCGAAGCACTGGTTTACTTTAAATGAGCATGAACTTGAAGATCGGCGTGACATGTTGGAAACTTACTTGCAAAAACTTAGTCAAAACAGTATTTTATATCATTCAACTATTTTCAATACATTTTTGTTAGAACAGCAATTATCTACATTCTCTAGCTGTATTTCTTCTTCTGATTTAGCAGTGTATTTGGTAAATGGACACAAAATTGCTCTTAGACTATCACCAGCTTGTCCAAGTAATATTGCTTTAGAACTACTAGCCAATCACTTAGGAATACCGCGTGTTGATATAACTAGTTTTAATTATTATGGGTTTGATTTATTTATGGCTGAATGTATAAAAACAGATACGCGTTTTGATGAGTTACTATATTTGAAGAAATTGTGTGACTTTGAATCACCATATTTAAGTTATTATTCATTAAGTGCAGAACTTCAACGGAAAATGAGAATTGTTTTGCGTAAGAATGTATGGTCATTGAACATTGAACTTGCTATAGACAACAGTGATGTAATATCTACGTTACTCCTCATGCAGGCTCAGTATGAAGCCGATCACGACTTCTTTGATATGCCTTTTAAAATGTCCTCTTTGGAAGACCAATCGCAGTCTTCGAATTTTATGAAAATCGCACGTCGCCAAAGTTTTTATGGTTACATGAAATTTGATTGGTGTGTATGTAATATTTCTAAGAAGTTTTCTAAAGTACAGCCATGGTTTGGAGAAGGTAGAATTATATTGTTAGAATCGCCTGATTCTAAACAAGAGTTTCCTGTTGCAAAAATTCGTTCATGGAGTACAACCGAAAACTCTAGTTATCATGAACAACCCAATTCTATTTCAGGGCGCTTTCGTTTTGAACTTGCTTTTGAATTTCACCATAGTGTGTCCTCTATTTCTTATATTCGACTATATAGCAATGAGGTAATCATGATGTCGTTCATTTTACAATTAATGGTTGAAGAATTTAGTACTGCATTAAGAAATTCAAAACCAACAGACACTGTAAAAATAACAGCGTTAAGTTCACAAAAATCACTCACCTCATCTACCTCTTTGTCTGTTCAAAATGATTTAAAGCGAAATAGTTTCTCTGAGGTTTTCAATTGTGTAATAGGCGATGATGAGCTTTAGTGCTGAAACGTTTACGCCTTCCTTTGGTGCAATGTAAATCAATATTACATTTTGTAGTTTTATAGTACAGTATTTAATTTGTAGTTTCAGAATTAGTTTGTGTTATTAGCTATTGTATATTCACTGTGTTGAATGAAATTTGCAATTCTACAATTTGTATAAATTAAATGAATCTGATTTACTGTTTCTTAAACGATGCTAACGTTCAATATCTAAAAATTAAATACATTACAGGATGATAATGTATATATATTATGCATTATACATTTTTAAAATTGTTTCGTTGTAAAAGGCACTTCTATGATTTCTAGCTGCTAATATGGATTTTCATCTGAGAAACGCACAGTTCTTAAAAATATAGAGTGTGAAATTCTTAGAATATTAACAAATGAGTTTACTAGTTTCAAAATGATATAAGATACCTGCGAGAATAGACTTATTTTGGAATGTTAATATTAGTACAGAATAAAACTTGATTTCGCCCCTGCGTCATTTTATTGATTGGCAACGGCTTCACTGTTCAGTCTCTATGTATCAGTTTATACAATCTTTCCATAGATTGAAGTAAAAAATTCAATTAGAACCTCTATTTATGAAAATCACTTTCTCAATAGTCGTATTGTACTTCAAAAAAGTATGTGAATGCATTTATCAAACAAATAGAAACTGATTTATCTATCGCTTGCACTGAAAATTAGAATGTTCTCGGAGATTGGAATATTAATTATCTTGTTGACAATGAAAAAACAAGATTCTTCACTCAATACGCAAATTTCGAATTCTTCAAACACAAAAATTCCACTAAACTTAGAGTTCTTCATATCATTACATCTGAAATATTCTATTTTGTTTTTAAAATTTTATTCAAAGGAATGCCCTTTCTCACTTATTGCATAATATCAATCAATGTACCTAAACGTGGTGGAAATATATCAAAAAATACATAACGCGTATTCAAAATAAAGAATATGAATAATCTAAAATGCACTTTCAAGTCAAAACTGGCAATGTTTTTATACTGAAAGTGAACCCAATGCAAGGATAGGTAAATTCATATGATTTGTTGAATATTATGTTAATTTATATTTCCCTGATCAACGTTTTTTATCAAATGCTAATAATTCTAAAGATAACTAAAAAATTTAAAACGTGGGTTGCGGACAATTGTATAACACTTATTCGCATTAAAAATCAAGCATATAAAGACGTTTTGAATAAACAATATGAAGAACATTTTGACTACAATATGAAAATTAGAAACATATGTAACAGCAAATATTAGGATCTATAACGCATACACTTAAAAGAATATAATGGAAGGATATCCCAAAAATCGAAAGGGAGTTTTATTCATAATTGGAAAAATCCCAATAAATGTATCGCCAATGAAATAATAGCGATAACATGATTATGGCAAATTACTGAAGAATCCTATCACATCTCCAATATTTTAAACAATTCATTCATAAATTTGGGTAATTATTCTGGAGCTAATGTACAATTTGTTGAAAATGAAAGGACTAATGTATCCGATTTTACCTTCATATTTATTAGTAATGAAATGCTGAAAGCTTTAAACATATTATAATCCGTCAAATATTTCCCCATGGATACTTAAGGAAATCGCACACTTAATATTTCTCTTAAATATGTTTGTAATGAACGCATTAAATCGAAAACATTCCTAGACTGCTTAAAAGAAGCACATATTACTCTTCTTTTCAATAAAATGAGGAAGCGGACCTCCTTAATTATGACACAAAAAGTTTTGGAAGACTAATATTTAATCCAATGTTCGAGCATATTCAAAAACATAACATTTCTGCAATTCAATTTGAATTTATAAGAGGTTTTGCAAAGAATAATGGACTTATCCAGGCAACAGAGAACTGGCGAAATTCCCCCCCCCATTTTTACAGGAAGAAAATTGTAAACAAAAAGTTTTTTGAATAAACGTAAATTTACACAAAATGCATTGAAATTTTGAATTAGTGAAATATTTTCGATTTTGAGGAAAAGAGAACATTTCAATTAAGTGTTCTCAGCTAGCCGCAAAGGGGGAGGGGCTGTTGCCCCTTGCTCTTTTAACCCGCGCTTTACCGATATGGGTCAATTTGACCCAAAGTCATCTTCAAAGTTCAATCGCCTTTCAGAATTTATCAATATAGGAATAAGTGCTCATGACATCTTTTCTTAAAATGTTGAGATTATTGGAATGCTGAATAGAGGTTTAACTGTCCCTAATTACAGATAAATTAATATTTATATATTGTTTCAACGCCGTTTACCAAATTGGATCAAAATGACCCAACATTGTCGCAGCATAAACTTAGTTTATTCGTCTATTAAAGTTGTTATAGAAATGTATAATTACTTTCTTATTATTATTTTGACTTAAAGAAACTGAAATTGACGTCGTGTGACAAAAGGCAGGGTCTACATGTATGAATGGTATGTCATGCTACTTACATTGATCAAAATGAAATTAATTTCTAAAACAAATAAAGTGAGTGACATCATAATGGATTCTAATTCACAAAAATGCTCTGTCGATGTGATGGATGCAATGGTTGGACACTACTCTTCACGGATAGCCACCCGCCAATGGCCCATGAGACTTTTCATGGTGATGCTCGATGTCGGGGCTTTAGCTGGATTTGTCGTGTATTATACACTTTTCCCAACAGTTCGACCACTGATCAAGGCAGATACAATTATCTGATGGAAGTCTCCGACAGTTTGATGAAGATTTTCATGAGATCGCGCACCTTGTCCAGTCATATTCCGGAATCACCACGTCTTATGGGTGAGCATGAGCAGTAGCATCTCCGGCCCACATCATCCTCTACGTCCGGTGCTCGATCAATCAGAGCTCAAAAGCGAGGAAGATGCTTCAAGTGTCTTCAACTGTTAAATGCAACAAAATATTCAAAAAAGATGTTATCGCTTTGTCTGCAGTGCACATTCCGTGATGTCTTGTTTTTGCTATGATTGCCAGTGAAACTGTTCAGACTGTTCTGTTTTTTGTTGCAAGATGCGAATAAAATAGTGTTTAGTCATTGACACAATTTACATTTATATCTAAAGATATTCATACGCCAAAAGCAATTCTAAATATTTGTATATACATGTATGAGAGAAAGTTTACATTATAATTTCGCTCAAAAATGCATGTAAATTCATTATCGATTATTTTTTTACTTATATATCAAAGTTAAATGGCACCTTCTTTCATTCTTACTTTACATGATCTAAGAGAAGTAAAAGGTTAAACGCGCCACTTTGGAAACATGTTCTTTTCAACAATTGATACAAATTATTATTGCTACATTATTTTTCAAAGCTGCTAAACAAAATGCTTGAGTTCATTTTGGCTGAAACATATTGAATTACCCTTTAAACTCTAAATTACGAATCATATGAAAACATGGAAAATCAGATTTTTGACCTCAAATGCTTAAATATCTATGCAAGTGCAGACTTAAAAATTGTCACGATACAAAGCATTGGAATAATAAGACTTGAATAATGTCTCGTGGGGAATTTTATCAAAACCTTTCCATTTTATATATTTCTAGCTTCAAATGATCAGAGTATGTGAATTTCTCAGACATGCTTGTATTTGGTGATGTTTTAAATTATACCCTTGTTAAATAATTTCGTAATTAATTCACGCTTGCAATTAGAATTTTTAATAATGATATATAATTCTAAGAGCTCTTTTCCTATTTTGTTTTGCTTAGAAACGTTATTCTATTTAACTATAGCAAAAGATGAAGTGCTATGAGAAATGCGGAAACTCAAGAACACCTATATTCTTAGAAGTTGGAGAAATATACTATGCGGTTTCTATAGTGATGAAACATTCACAGTGACCTAGAGTTTTTCGGTTATTTTTCCAAAAAACTGATGAAGCTCGTTGTAGTGATGAGTTCTGGAGAGAGTGGTCATGTTTAATTAAGTTCTCGTGATGTTTATGCAAAATGCTGGTAACATTGAAAGACAATGTGTTTAACCTATACATGATGATGAAAAGATTTATACATGTGAATTCTGCTACTCGAATTTCCATCTAACGAAGAAATGCAGTGGATTCGATCAAGGAAGCTGTGAAGCTATTGAAAAGTACAAGGGAAATTTTATTACATTTTGCAGTGCATGTGTAACCAACGACAAGAAGGCTGCCTTTCAAAATGCTGCTCGAGAAAGCCTACAAGTCGATATTAGCAATTTCGCCCTATCTATGTACGATGGGTTGAAGAAGGAAATCTGTGAACTACTAAGCTGATCTCAAAGAAAAATGCAAAGAGATGGTCACTAGCATCGAATCTAACGGTAATGTTCGCCAAACCCATACACCTTCTGCGTCGGCACCGGTAAGTTGCTCTGACACTGATTCTTGCCATCGACGAAGAATACATATCTCCGGTATATCGGAAAACGAATTGGGAATGAAAATGTTCGAACGACAAGAACATGATAAACATAAGGACGTCACATGTCACGTGATAGTTAGTGAATATTGGAGACTTGCTTAAGTGCTGACTCATCTACTTAACAAACATTGATTGACAGCTCTACTAATGCATTTTTTTGACAGGTTGGGGTTGTTTTTTGACAGCTGAGGGTAACTTGCAAAGTGCTTTTTGACAACTATCACTAATTGGTTTTTTAATTGATTTTAT
>CABFPE010000222.1:820256-832877 GCA_900660155.1 Hofstenia miamia | reverse complement strand
TAATAGTAAGCAATTGATAACTAGTTACCTTAACCAAAGATTCCAGAGAGTTAAATTAAACGATATTTTTTCTGATTGGTTACCGGTTTACAATGGGGGAGCGTCAAGGAACGATTCTAGGTCCTCTTCTTTTTAGTATTTATGTAAATTACATGCAGTCAATAACTAATTGCAATCTAATTCAATATGCCGATGACACCTGCATCTTCAGCGATAATACTTCAATGCACTCAGCAGTGGAATCAATAGAATTCAATTGCAACAAATTGTCAAAATATTTTTCAATGCATAAGTTGATAATTAATAAAGCTACGACGGAATTTTGTATTTTACACTCCAATAAAAATAACTACGATGTTTCCAAAATGACTTTGAAAATTAATAATGCTAATGTACCTATCGTAGACACTTTCAAGTACTTAAGCGTAACCATTGACTCAAAGTTAAAGTTCAACCCTCACATTAACATAACAGTTAAAAAACTAGCTATAAGTATAAAAAGTATGACACTAGTAGTTAAGCAGTTACAACCTTGTTGTGCATGAGCCACCTTAATTATGCAAACATTTTATTTACTGATCTAAGTGATGTGCTTTATAGAAAATTTGACATTCAAATAAAATGGGTACTGAATATCTCAGCAAAAAATTCATCGAAAACTAAACATTACATTTCTAGGTCAATTCTCTTTCCAAAACAACTCGTCATTTTGAATACCTTGTTAACTTTTTTCAAACTAGTAAAAAATCTACCGCCTTATAATTCAATTAAAATCCCGGGATTTGCGCATAAACAGAATTCAAGATCTAAAATTTTTACATGTGTTAAGTATAAGAAAAAAGTTTTGAAGAAATCTTTCATTAATGTCGCAATTCGAACCTGGAATTCGCTACCTAAAGAAATTAAAAGCATTAAAAAAATTGAAACCTTTTAAAAAGCGTTTAAAAATCTTCCTTAAGCAAAAATATATTTTAGGTACATCATGGTTAGGATTTAAATTTTACAACAATGACTATACGATAACTTGTCATTAAAATAGCAATATAAAGTAATTCATCCATAGCCTGTAAAAATTGTTACTTTTTGTAATGTATGTTGATTTGTAGATTCGTTATTTTTTTGTAATTTATGACGCTATTCAGATAAATTATCAGTTATTGAATTGTAAACATTTATCTGAATATGGAATCTCTTATCCTATCTTATCTATTACTAATAATAATAATAATAATAATAATAATAATAATATTATTATTATGAATATGTTTTATTATTATAAGTATGTGCTATTTTATTTTTAAATTTTTTAGCTTGTTTATTTGTCTTTGTTTTCTTGTTGCATATACTAACATTTTTGTAAATATGTATATAGATCTATTGTATATTTGTATATTCTTTTTGCAGATTTATTGGTGTATGCAGCATGGGAATATGGAATTTATAAATAAAGTTATTGAAATGCTGTTATTAATATGTGTACTCTCGCCGAGGACGGTTTGGCGTTGCACCAACCCTGGACGCGGCATTTTCTTTGATAAAAGATAAAAAGAAGACGCCGCTTCACCAAATGTTCTCGCAATTAGATAAAAAATGCAGCTGAAGCTCTCTTATTTCTATTAAAGTCATCTTTAAAATCTGTGTCTGATGCATCTTGTCAACATTCTGAAGTAGAACTCAGCCTCATTGCCTCATCACACGATCACTATGTTTCTTTGAAAAATCCTCCACCATCGCCAGTAGAACCCGCAAAGATGGAAAGCTTTCCTCGACCTCAAAGATCAGTTAATAACATTAAGCCCAACACCAATTCAATAATAATTGGTAACAGCATCTTAAGGTCGGTGCGATCAAATAACCTATGCTCTAACCAAGTCACAACAATTCATTCTTAGCCAGGTCACAACTCTAAGCGCTTAGCTGAAAAAATCTCTCAATATCGGAAAGTTCACATCAACTCAGGCAATGTTCCCATTAGAGTTGAGTCGCCCCGCTTGAAAAAATCGTGTGTTTCCATTTAATTTTTCGCCCCACTTTGAGTTGCAGCGGGGCGACTCAACTCTAATGCGAACACATTCGCCCCGCTATAACTCAACTCGGTTGTGTGTTCCGATTTAAATTTTCGCAGCAGTATAACTTTCACCCCGCTTGAAAAAACCGAATTGAGTTTCAGCGGGGCGAACGTTTTCCCATTAGAGTTGAGTCGCCCCGCTTCCACTCAAAGCGGGGCGAAAAATTAAATGGGAACACTGTCTCAGTCTTTATAAACACGGGTCTCATCGATGCTATGCATTCCTTTGATGGCCGAACTTTCAAATCCAATATTAATCAATTTGTTTCGCTGATACGTCTCAAATTTTCTACACATTTTATATATTTCTTGGAAATCACTCCAATCAGTAAATTCTCACTTCTACAGAAAAATCCTACAATTACTGAATTTAATAGAATCCTCGTCAATCAATCTGCAAAGAAGTTCAACGTTATCCCGGTTTGTAACAAATTTATCCCATCAAATCGAACTGTCAACCTCAGCCTCTTAGCTAATGATGGCATCCATCTTTCACCTCAAGGAATCAGGCTTATGACGCAAATCTTAAAAGATTCCTTTCGTCCTCACCCAATCATTCCCTCCTCATTTCGAATTCCTCATACATCTCATCAGCACGTCGATTTCTTCTTCCGACTCCACATCGTCTTGCAAATCGTCTTGAATTTATTAATATCTTTAGCAAAATTGGTAATAATGCAATATACTTAGTTACTGAAACCTGGCGAAAAGACTACGACAATATTAATGCATTATATAATCCAAACCCTAGTTTGTTCGAAATTCATTTCAAAAATAAATTAGAAAGGGGTGGTGGTTGGTGGTTTATTAAGAATTATTCCAAAATCAATGAAATAGAAGCTCAGATCTCGTTTCTATCAGAGTAAAATAAATTGTCTCTTGCATAGATGATTATAATTTGCTTGCTTTTAATAGTTTTGTTGCTAGGATATGTACACAATGCGGGATCACTAAATGATTCAAACATTAAGGATTTGAAAGAAACATCAGAATTAGTAAATAAGTAATTAATTACATTGTTCATTCGAGTTGGACAAACTATTTACACAACGAAGATTACAAGTAGCAAACATCTCATTCATAGAATTTTGTTCATATGAATTAAAGTAATTAGGTTAACATTAATAAGAGTCAAAGCAAATTTATTGCTTAAATGTATATAAAAACTATAAACTAACGCATGACAAAAATATTTACAAAACTATTTAAATATGCAATATTAATTAAAGAGCAGTTTTAAAAGTAATTCGACCATGTGTTGAGTTTATTATCATTTTGCCCAATAATGTTTGCCTATTTAATAAAAATTGTTTTATTTTTTCTTGAAGTGTTTATAGTTTTTCTCACATTTTATATCAATACTTAAATCATTCCATAAGATTGAACATTTAAAAGAAAATGAATCTTGACGATTATTGATGCTAAAAAGTGCTTTACTTCTTTTATTGATTTTGATGTAATTATTAAGAAAACTTAATGAACTTAATTTATGGATAAATTTGTGAATCATACATAAAGATTGATACTGAATAAATTAACTCGGGGCCAAAATATATGATGATCTTAATTGCGTAATGGTTTCCTGTTTTTCAATATAATTAAGTGTTCTAAACAGGGTTTTCGAGATCTCGACAATTTGAATCTCGTTTCTCGAAATTGAATTTTGTTCTCGATTCTCGATCTCTGCATTTTTGAAAATTTTTTCTCGTTCTCGATTCTCGAAAATAATATTTTTCTCGATAATTATTTTCCAAAATTTACGCAGTGTAATAGTATAATCTATGCAAAACTTTGCATATGCGTAATAATTTTTTCCAATCGAAATTAGTTAGGTCTTCATTAAGAATAAAGTTTATTGAATCTTTTAGCTCGTAAAATCTTTGCAGCATGGCTAATAGTGAATTCCAACGGGTGGTGTTATCTAGGACATCTTTTAACTGCGGTTTATTAAATTTTATTATTATAATAAAATCAAAGGATTTAGAAATTGTCCTGCTCTAATTTTCATTTCTCGGTTTTTTTCTCGAATTTCGCTTCTCGAGCAAATATTTTCTCGAATCTCGTCTCGAAACAGAATTTCTCGATTCTCGGTCGAGAATCTCGATCTCGTCTCGAAAACCCTGGTTCTAAATGCCCAGTTAAACATTTTTCCTAATGGTGAACGTTTTTGCGATTTGAGATTTTGAAAAAGAAATGCATAATTAAATTGATTTAAGACAAATGAATGAATTAGTTCTACATGCGAGGATTTTCCTACATGGCGCAAATGGTACAAATATTTTATTCTACATGCCATCTTTTTTAATTTGTGGGAGAAGAAATTATCGAATTTTAAATCATTGTCTATAATACACTTAGATAGTTTACACATTTACTTTGACTAATTTCGTTATCACAAATAATATTAAGAATCAAAGCAATATATTTGCTAAAAAGTTACAATTAATCTACAAACTAAATATAAAATATATAATAATAATAAATTTGTGTGTGTGTGTGTTTATGTATATGGTAAGCTCAGTGTAAAAAATCAGTAAATGTGTTTAGCATGTTTGTGTCTCCAATTGTATTTTGTCGATGTCAAAGTGCACATTTTAATTTTTTTTCTAATTTTTTGTAATTTTTTTCTATTGTAGTTTCATTATCTAAATCATTCCAAATATTAGAGGCTGCTCGATGAAAACTAGGATATGAAATACTGCTAAAAATAAACTTATGTGATCGATGATTTACTTTTAATTAATTATAATAAAAATAATAATAGTGTGGACAAGGGAGCCCAGCTGGTAAAGACGCTGATTGGTAACCTGATGTTAAGCAACTGTGATCGTGGTTACAAAACTGAACTTAGCTCACAGGGTAAGAAGCACTTCGTAGCCTTGGCTGGCAAGTTCCTAGGACAATGTGAGTCCAAAATCAAACACAATGCTAATCACTGATGGCAAGTCATGAAAGAGCAAAGGCCCTCAATCCCCGGCAGGCTTTAGTGGTCAGAGAGTGCTAAGAATCTCCGGACTCCACAATCGGGAGTGTGGACTCGAGAAGTGGCAGTATAGGATCCACACAGACCAATGGACAACGGCACAAGTGGACAGATGAGCAGAACAGGACAGCGTTGGAGTGTTACAGAAGAAGCAGGCCAGATGAGAGGGGTTACAGGGAGAGAATGTTGGAAAAATGGAGGAAGGCAGGAATGGGATTAGAAGTTACAGAGCAAAAGCTTGGAGGACAAGTGCGAAAGTTACAGTTGGATGAGAGTAAGGGGAAAAAGAGAATTGAACACGCTAAGCAAAGGGAAGAGGAAGTGATAGACGTTGGGACAAAAGTGATGGAAGCAGCAGAATCAGTGGACGCAGAAACTGAAGCAGTAATCAAGGAAAAGATGAAGGAAGAAATAGGTGAGAGAACTAGGTTGCCAGTTCCAAGAGGAGTTAAGAAAAGCAAGCTAGCAGTAGAGACTGCAAAGGTCAATAAGGTATTGGAGAAGATAGATGCTAGGACTGTCACAGAAGTAAATAGCTTAGTGTATGCAGGCGCATGGGCGGTGCTGAAGAATGTAGGCATGGACAAGAAGAAGAAAAGACGACAAGAAGATAAGGGAGACAGAAATCCGGCATGGGAGAAAAGAATTGAGAATAAAGTGGTAAAGATAAGGCAGCAAATAGGGAAGATCAGGAAAAGTAAGGCAGTATAGAACAGGTGCAGGATAGGTAAGGGGAAGACTATAGAAACTGCAAAAGGAGAGCTAAAGCAGTGATTAGTAGCAGAAGCTGAGAAACTAAGAGAATATAGGGCAAGAGCAAAGCAAGCAAGAGACAATATGAAGTTTGAGAACCAAGAAGGAAAATTCTACAAAGAACTAGATGCAGGAGAAAAAGCTACAGCTAGAGCAGGAAAGGATGCAGTAAGGTTCTGGGAGAATATATGGGGAAGTGTGGGACCAGAGATAAAGAGTGAGCAGATGAAAAAGAAGTTCAGACAAGAAGAAGAAGTAATCACAACTGCAAAGCTGAAGGAGGCTCTAAAGAAAATGAAGAATTGGGAGGCGCCAGGCACAGATGAGGTACATGGGTATTGATTGAAGAACTTCACAAGTGTTCATGAGAGNTAGGGAAGCGCCAAACTGGAGGAACAACCTCAAGCCGAAAAATACTNAGTTCAGACAAGAAGAAGAAGTAATCACAACTGCAAAGCTGAAGGAGGCTCTAAAGAAAATGAAGAATTGGGAGGCGCCAGGCACAGATGAGGTACATGGGTATTGATTGAAGAACTTCACAAGTGTTCATGAGAGACTAGCAGTGTGTGGTGAGGGGGTGTCCAGAGTGGATGGTACTGGGAAGGACTTTTCTGATACAGAAGGACCCAAAGAAAGACAGTGAGGCAAGCAACTTTAGGCCAATAAAATGTCTGCCAACAACTTGGAAATTACTAACTTCTGTGATATCAAGTAGGCTGGCATGTTACTTAGAACAAAACAGGTTCATACCAGAGGAGCAGAAGAGATGTAGAACAA
Source organism: Hofstenia miamia (assembly GCA_900660155.1). NCBI lineage: Eukaryota > Metazoa > Xenacoelomorpha > Acoela > Hofsteniidae > Hofstenia > Hofstenia miamia. The sequence continues at coordinate 826,296 of CABFPE010000222.1, read as the reverse complement.
AGACAAAAGGATGCAAAGATTAGTTGTTGATAGACCACGCAGTAGTGGAGAATTGTAGAAGGAAGACAAACTTAGCAATGGCATGGATATACTACAGAAAAGCATTTGACAATATATCACAAAGGTGGGTATTGAGGAAGCTAGAGGGCAATGGAGCTTCACAGAAATGGGTTAAGTTTCTTTAGAGGGAGATGGGAAGGTGGCAGACTGAGATAGACGGCCATGTGTTGAGGTTTAGACGGGACATATTCCAGGGTAACAGCTTAGCACTACTACTGTTTGTAGTGTATAAGTTCAAGCATGACAAGGTGGGACGAATGGTACACTGGAGCTTGAACAGGCAGCATGGGTTAGAAGCAGGAGACAAATGGTATGAGCACATGCCACAGGTAGTCATAGAGAATGATAAGGTTAAGATACTATGGGACTTGAACATAAAGACAAGCAAGGTGATAGAAGCACGGAGACCAGACATAGTAGTGGTAGACAAAGAGAAAAGATTAGGAAGAGTGATAGACATAGCAGTACTAAAGGACAAGAATGTAGAAAGCATGGAGAAAGGGAAGATAGACAAGTACAGAGAGTTGGCAGAGGAAATAGAAAGGCTGTTGAAGTAAAAGAAAGTTGAAGTAGACCTGGTAGTTGTAGGAGCACTAGGAGCAGTGAGTAAGCAACATATGAGATACTTGGAGGAGTTGAGAGTACCAAAGTGGGGAGGAGCAGTAGCACAGAAGGCGGCATTGTTAGGAACAGCAAGAGTCCTGAGGAAAGTTCTCAGACTCTCTGGGAGTTGATGAGTTCCCCGAGTTGAGAGGGATACCAGCATGAAGCTGTGAGAAGAAATGAAATAATAAGAATAATAATTAAAGCAAATTTATTGCATAACTATAAACTAACACACACAAGCAAATATAAATATACAAAAGTATAAGTATGCATCTTACTTAAAGGGCTTAAAATTTATATAAATTGAGTCCAGATGCTTAATTCAGTTGCAATTCCAATTAATGATTGCTTTTCAGTACAATTTCGAACGCATAAATGTAAATGAATCATGGCGATTGATATTGCTAAAAAGTTTTTTGCTTCTTTGATTGTGCTTTGCGAAATCATTTACGAACTTAAAGGAATTTGAGCTACTAACACATTTATACATTATGCAGAGCGCTTGATATTCGATGTAATATAAAGGTTGATATTAAGATCAGATGTATATTTTTGATAATGATGTTCTATTTCTAGCATTTATATGTTGAAAGAGAAAGCAGCAATACCTAAATTCACTGATCACAAAAGAATTCAATAAACTTGTTTATTATATGAATTCCTTAGGTGCCGTAAGTTATATAAGAGTTTAATTCCAGATGCCATTTTCTTAAATTTTAAAGACAAAAATTCATTAAATGTTAAATCTTGATCAAATATACGAATATTTCAAAACGTCGCGAAAATTATTGTCAATAATACATTGATTTACTCTAATACAGAATGTATTCTTCGAATATATAAAACTATTTTTTTATTATGAAATATGGTAGATTACTTGAACCACAAGATTTTGTTTGACTACTTTCATTAAATCATGAGAAGAAATTAAATTAAAACTAAATTTAGAGTTTTGTTTCAGTTGGCATACAAGTTCTTAATATGTATCATGAAAATTAAAATGGAAATTTCCAATTTTTCAAGGTTCATTTAAAATGTTTGCTATTTGTTTCTTATTTCCATAAAGCTTATTATTAAAACGTATGTCCTTAATGTTAGTCGATGAACTTTTATTTTTTCCAATCGTTTGGCTCACAAAGTTCCATTTTCTATTTGATTTATTCATTTGCTCAAAATAATTCATTATTTTAGCATCATAGTTCTTTTTGCAGTGTTTTGCATCTTCATAATTAGCCAATTAGTGATGCTTGGACGGAATTTTGTGAGTTCAAATAAGTAGTTTTTATTAATTACTTGCCACCAGATTACACCGGTATCAAGCGGCTGATTGAAAGCAAATTTCGAATTTATATTAAATACTTTGCGCTTGATTGAAGCGAATTTGTTTAATGCCGTCGTAATTTCACGGATAATGAATTTCAACACGTGGTCGCCTTTCGACAATGTGTAAACATAATTAAATGAAATGTTCCTTAAGAGTTTGATGAAATTTTTTCATCAAAGTTATTAAAATCTCTGGAAAAAAATACTTTTTTTGTTTTAACATCAAATTTATAGTGACGGATGTGCACAAAAGATTGTGATCACTAAATGATCCGAAAATTAAATTTAAATGCGAGTTTGGGTTATCTGAAATAAAATAATCTATCAAATTTTAATGTCGAGTTGGAGTAGACATGTTAATTATTTTAATATCAAAAATGTCATAAATGCTATCGATTTTGTGCAATTCATTAAGATTTAAGTAGTTAACATTGAAATCACCTAAAATACTTTTGTATTTCTTTTCCAGAATTGCATTTTCAATTTCTAAAGACTTATAATCGTAAGAGCGGGAAATATAGTTTATATTTGGATTGTAGCAAACATTTAGTAGTTCGGTTTCCGAAGAATTAATTTTGGAATTGAGCTCAAACGAAAGGGACTAAAAAATTTCATGTTTTAATTCAAGATCACTTCTGCGTTTCGATTTCATTGATTTTGGAATAATTATTAATAAACCACCACCCCTTTCTAATTTATTTTTGAAATGAATTTCAAACAAACTAGGGTTTGGATTATATAATGCATTAATATTGTCGTAGTCTTTTCGCCAGGTTTCAGCAACTAAGTATATTGCATTATTACCAATTTTGCCAAAGATGTTAATAAATTCAAGATGATTTGCACAAAGACTTCTAGCATTTATGTAAACAATTTTGAAATTATTTTTGTAGTTAGCCATAATATTTTCGACTTAATTATCATTATATACTCGATCCGGATTAATTTCTACATATCCTGAGAATAAAATTGTCAATTTGATGATCTCAGTTAGGTGAAAGATTTTGAATTTATATATTTTTAGTGCACCATAATTTGATGAATGTCTTATTATATTTCGATTAATGTAGCTAAGTTTTAGGGATACAGATGTTGTAATTCTAGTTGCCCTTTAAGTAAAATTTTCAATTAATTTTAAAAAGAAAAACTAACAATAAATGTACCTGAAGAGCGACATGTCTATTTTTGGAACGTATGTGAAGTCGGAAGAAGAAATTGAGGTGTTGATGAGGATGTGTGAGGAATTCGAAATGAGGAGTGAATGATTGAGTGAGGACGAAAGAAATTTTTTAAGATTTGCGTCATAAGTCTGATTCCTTGAGGTGAAAATGGATGCCATCATTAGCTAAGAGGCAGAGGTTGACAGTTTGATATGATAGGAAAAGACCCTAAAAACACCCATTTAACTATATTACACAGTAAATTCTGAACCTGAAATGATTAATTACATTGCAAAAGGAATCTACAAGGCATTAAACAAGGTTGCACCAATTAAAAAACGAAGGGTTAAGATAAAATCAATTAAATTTCCTTTTTCAAACACTGACGATGATCAAGTCCGTGAACTGGTATCAATTAAACGAGAATTATTTGATATTGCGAAATCTGAGCCGACAAAAACTAATTGGACAAATTACGAAAGATCAATGAATGAATTTAAGAACAAAACATTTAAATAAAGCTCGGAAAAAATTCTTTGATAAATTAAATTCTACTTGAGAGAAATGGCGATACTTCCATAAATTTATTGGAAAATCTAAAGGTCTTTCATTCTAAATAAATGAATTAAACATCAATAATACTACAGTAACAGACAAAACTCAAATACAAAATCATATAAATTCAACATTCAATTGTCCACCATATAAGAAAAAACAAAATTCTGATAATCTCAAACAATCAAAACAATTTTCCTTTAGACTTGCTAAAATTAATGAATTAGAAAACATTGTTAAGAAACTTGATACCAACAAATCTACCGCTTACAATCTCCCATTTTATATTATTAAGTGTTTTTTTCATATTTTTGAAGAACAAATATTAATCGCATTTAGTCAATGTATTATTTCTAAAATCTGAAAACATCCAACCGCATAAAAAATTTGGATTTCGCAATGAACATAGCTCCCAAGAAGCAATTATATTTATTACTCAACAAATAAAGTCTAATATATCTCATAATAACTGCAGTTGTGTCGCATTATTAGATTTAAGTAAGGCATTCAATTTAGTGAATTTTGATATTTTGCATGACAAGCTCATAAAGTAGTTTTGATGATAACTCAGTTAATTTTATCATGAATTTCTTAGTAAACAGACAATAGCGTATAATATTAAATGGTAAAAATCAAGTTATATTACGACTAACCGTGGGGTAGTCCAAGGTACTGTACTGGGCCCTATTTTATTTGCTATTTATGTAAATGATATAATAAAACATGTTAAACACAGCAACATTTACCAATGTGCCGACGACACATGCCTAATAAGTACCGCAAAAAATGCTTTTGATGCTACAAAAACCTCCAAACAGATGTAGAAAAATTAAGCAATTATTTTCAAATAATCAACTTAAACTAAATATTGACAAAACTAAATTTATAATTTTTTCACCAAAGGCACAAAAAACTTAATAAATGATATAAAAATAAAGATAAATAATGAGCCGAATAAAGCAAAGTGAATTGAGATAGAATTAAAATTTGAAAAATTTCTATTGAATAAAATTCAAAAATTGCTACAGGAATTAGATAACTTTATCGCAATGTAATACCAAGCAATTTTCATAATCAACTGATGCATTCATTCTGATTGTCTCATTTTCAGTATTGTTCATTTCTTTTAACTGACCTAAATGTAAACATCGAATGCTTCTATCAAAGACATTTAATTGGTGTATGAAAACTAAGCTTTGCACAAAAGCATGACGAAGCATCAGTATATTATATTAAATATAAAATATTATCTCCGTTCTACCAAATTCATCTGTATATGCTATCCATTTTATTTAAATGACGGATAGCAAAAATGTCTGTTTAGGTAAGAATTCTAATAATTTTCATCACGTATCAATAAAATTGTGAAATAATTTAGACTGTGAAACGCGAATTGAAAATAATTACAAAAAGTTTAGAAAAAACTAAAAAAAAACTTCTAATAAAGCAATGTACACTATGAGACAGCAACACACTTCATGCGTCCAATATTGAACACCTATACAAACATTCACACAGATATTGATTTTTATTATTATTATTATTATCCTTGCATCTCACAGCTTCATGCTGGTATCCCTCTCAGCTCGGGGAACTCACCAGTTCCCAGGGAGTCTGAGAGCTTTCCTCAGGACTCTAGCTGTTCCTAACAATGCTGCCTTCTGTGCTACTGCTCCTCCCCACTTTGGTACTCCCAACTCCTCCAAGTATCTCTTATGCTTCTTACTCACTGCTCCTAGTGCTCCTACAACTACCGGGACTACTTCAACTTTCTTTAACTTCCACAGCCTTTCTATTTCCTCTGCTAACTCTCTGTACTTGTCTATCTTCTCTTTCTCTTTGCTTTCTACATTTCTGTCCTTTGGTACTGCTATGTCTATCACTGTTCCTAATCTTTTCTCTTTGTCTATACCACTACTATGTCTGGCCTCCGTGCTTCTATCACTTTGCTCGTCTGTATGTTGAAATCCCACAGTATCTTAACCTTCTCATTTTCTATGACGCCCTGTGGCTTGTGCTCATACCACTTGTCTCCTGCTTCTAACCCATGCTGCCTGGTCAAACTCCAGTGTACCATTCTTCCCACCTTGTCATGCCTGAACTTATACTCATTCTGTGCCAACTTCTTCACCCAGTTTGTTCTTATTGCTTGCTCCTGTGCTGCCATTATTAGTGTTTCTGTTTCTCTCTTCAGTCTTGCCTTCCTTAACCACTTGTTGCTCTCTTCTCTATCGCACTTTTCTGTGTTCCTCCAGTATTCTCCATGCATTGCCTTCTGCCTATGCCTTGTTTGTCTCTCTGATTCCATCCTACTCTGGTATATCTTCTTTCCTTCA
>CABFPE010000222.1:804640-816896 GCA_900660155.1 Hofstenia miamia | reverse complement strand
TTTTGGACGGAAGCCGTAAACCCCGGTCGGTTGTGGCTTCTGTATCGCGGGCCAACAAATTTGATCCACGGTGTTTTCACATATGTATTTTTAAGAACCTATTGCAGTATCGCTGAAGTGATGGTCTTCTTTGACCACATGTAAAACCCCGGCTTTAAAACATTACTGTTGACATGGCGAACTTTGCTTTGATTTAATTCTGTTTCAAGAATAATATAATCCTTCAGCAGAACAATTTTAAAGGTCGTTGTGGTTTTAGAGTCAGTACAATGCAGACATAATAAGATGTTGGATTTTTGCATTTAATATATAATGATAGCCGCGTTAACGTTACTTGTTTGTAATGTTTGAAACATAAATAAATCAGTAATTTATTGATTCAAAATAATCGAAATAATTTGATTTAATTTGCCAAATATTCTTTTTATTATCATGCAAGACACAGATTTTTTTAGAAGCGAACGCAAAAATTTATTCCAATTTGGCTCGGCATTAGTTTTAATTGGGGTGGCCAGTCCGCACTTTGTCAACGCCCATATTGGCCAGTGATACCCAATTAACTAGGATTTAACTGTAAATTGCACTTTTATCAGTTCAATTTTTCACTGCAAATTTAAACTGTTTCAATGAAAATTACAAAATATCAAAAACGTAAAAAGTTGCTTTACTCCGAAATAATTAGTTTCTAGAGTCCATGCTTCACCAAGAGCAAGTTTCTACGACTTTCAGTTATGTACGTCGTGTTTGAAACAACATCTCTCAGCATTAGCAGGTGATGGAAGTAAGCAAAGTAAAATTTTTGCAATTTTTGAAGCCCTCGGCAAGCTAGTTTCCCCTCTGCAAAATACGTAAACGCTAGTCACGGATTGTCAATAGTCTAGATACATTTTTGAAGCTTGTTATCGAGCTAGTTTATCTTAACTGGGCTCACAGCCTTTAGCGCACTTCTTGAAATACATAAAACAGGTGAAGCATATACAATATAAATTACTAAATTCATTTCATGAAATATGGAAAGGAATATTATGTCATACACAGCATGCTCTTTGCTATATTTATTTAAGGAAGTCAGAACAAGTTATTTCATTAATAATCTTATTATTTAATTATTTTTGAATAACTCATTATCTTGATTAGATACCATTGATTCAGTGTTATATGTTATTCTATTGTTACCGATGCACTTAGACATCACTTCACTAGTTCTGTTATGCAAACCTGATTCAATGTATGTTCTTACATTTTCAGCAGTACTAGCTTGAATGTGGCTAGATTAGAATATTTAGGTTTCTCAAGAATACCTTAATTGGTTTGATTCAGTTTTCTTCCCATTGTTTTCCAGTATACATGGATATGTATACTGTATCTAATATTACATCAACGCTCACTCCTTCCTTCATTATTTACACTATCAACTATTGTTGTGCAATCACAATCACACATTAGCCAATTTTAAAACTAAAGCCATGTGTGGATAATCTTGGCTCGGTTGCAAATTTTACAATAATTGATTATACTACAACAAGACAACAATATCCGTAGCCTGAAAAGAAAATTTTCTTGTACAAAATGCATGTATTTTATTTTTTATTTTGTACATTTACCGAAGCTATTTAGAGATTTATCAGTTTTCCAAATTCTAAGTGATATCTCTAAATATAGAATATCTTATCGTATCCCTCCCCCTCCCCCTATCTTACCTTAATGTTACTCATTTCTATTTTTTGGATATGCAAAATAAAGAGTCTTTGACGGGTTATGACTAAATATTCCTTTGCGAATTGTTGAATAAATTCAGTCCTATGTTAATGGTCCATGAGAACATGTCAACTTAGATTAAAGTATTCCCAAAATGACCAACTTAGTATTGGTTAAATATTCAATAATATACAACTAAGTAAACCATGGAAGCTAAAAGCTACTTATAGGTGAACTCAAATAATTCTAATTCAGAACAACTAAATTTTTAAGTCCAGACCGACTTTTCCGTTGCTAGTGCTTTTCTACCTGAAATATTTATATGCAATTGTATATCACAGAGTGTCTAAAGTTCGATTTTCTAAGTTTAATTTCATATTAGCTAGTTTCATTTTTATTACGAAATTTAATGCAGTCAAGCGCTGATAAGAAAGGAATGAGACTAAAGACCTAATACTTTGTTCACAATTTTTTCAAATTTAATGAGGTTGTCAGCAAAAGCTTCAAGTGTGAACGCACAAAAAATGTTGTCAACAAAATGTTCAGAGTTAAATCGATTCTACTTTGCCTGACAGTTTTTTGCGAAATAATGAGGTTGACATCAAAGTTTCAAGTGTGAATGCGAAAAAACTTTGTTGTGAACTTTTCAAATTTTTTACTTCCGTAGCGAATGCAGGTATTCCCTTTAATTACAAACTAGTGTGAGCTGAGCGACCCATTTTGCGCATTATTTGTCCGTCGCACACTGCCGTTAAGGTATTTCTTAAAGTTAAAATCCAAGTGCACGTTCTCGTTAAGTTAAGGTTTACCTTAAGGGCAGTGTGCGACAATTACAGAGAGGGTCGCGCACTGACGTTAAGTTAAGGTTTGTAAGCAATCTCATAATTGCAAAAACACGAAGTCTGCCTATTTTGACCGCACAAATGCTCAAATTTGGAAGGCATTTCCTGATTTTTTGGTGAATGGTATCCACAAATGCTTAATTAATTTAGTTAAGAACGCACATTGGATCATTATACAAAGTTAGATATATATATAACATTAATTCCTAACTATATTGGAAAGTTAAATAAGCATTTAAAACTATAAAGCAAAACCCAAGTACATTATATTATAAATATTTCTTGTTTTGTATAAATATTTCTTGTTTTGTTTTATTTTAGTTTGTTTGTATTTCTTTTCTTGACGCTTTCAGAATTTTTATCAGTACTTTTATTGTTCAAACAATTTCTGAATATAGACATTTCTTCTTCTTCTATTATTGTTTTTTATGTATGTCAATAATATCGTAGCACATTGCGTTTTCTGAAAAAAATGCAAATTAAGTTATATTTAGATTTAGTAAGATTTGCCTATTATAATGATATTAGTGTTGAGTCTGGTTAGGATTTTTAGATCAGGTTTTTCAGGATTAATCATGTCAGGTTTGAATCATCATAAATATGATCCGATTCAAAAAGGATCGCAGACAGTTTTGACAATATCCATGTAGTTTGATCAATTCTATATCATTTTGATTTTATTAAATCTAAAAATCTTGATCGGGATTACAAAAATTTTCAATCATTTACAAAATATTATCGCCACTAAAATTGTTCAAAGTATATAAAATATTTTTCATTTTATGCAGAAAAATATTTTTATTATAATATTATTTGCAATTTTCAGTATTAGATTTTTGTTTCTCATTATATATCGCAATTCTCTAGCCAGTGTACTTTTGATTTCCAAAAATGACTTAAATTTCAGAATCATAAAGTTTTTCATGCCTTCACAAACCAATCGATGAAACGTTATTTATAATAATACATATTTAGCTGTTCAGTGGCGGATACAGATAATTTTTTTAGAGAGTGCCCAATGTAAAATAAAATGCTAAGTGCATAGTTGGTTACTAGAGAGGGCAAAAGACTATTGAATTTTCAATTTTCAAAATTCAGCACTATGCACAAACTTCACCATCACCTACTGACTCCAAAAATGGAAACAGAATTTTTGCAATTTTTCAATTTTTGTCAAATTGCAAATTACGCTTTAATAATAGCATGTTATGTGTTTTAGGGGATATTTGCATTATGCACTACAAAATAGAAAAAAATGATTAATTATCAACGATTAATAAAATGTTATTTAAACAAAATAAAAACATAAAAATCATAATACAAATGAGTTTCAAAAAATGTGTATGTTAATACCCAACATCAAGAGGTTTTGTTTTCCAAAGGATTATATTAGGCAACGTTCAATTCCTCAGTTAATTCCACAATGCTAACATCAAGACGATTTTGAACTTCTCTTTAAATCACAGTATCTTCAGAACTAAAAACGAATGTAATTGCCAATCATTTAGTTCAATAACAACCAATACGTGCAACACCTTGTATATAGGAGTTTGTATCTTCTGTCATTTAATAATTAAATACAATGATTAATCTTTCAAAAATCAATTCCAGTGCCTAGAAAATATGTTACAACAAAAAATTCTCTTCTTAAAATTCAGAAAGGACGACAATTATTCTTCTTGTTTCATTACCAGGTAAATATTCTAGCAAGGAAATTCTGATGAAATAAATACTCGGTCAGGGTTATGTATCTTGGAACAGCATTAAAATAAATCAGTTTCAAATAAGAACTGTCAGTGTCACTTGAAGTAGTGGCTGGCTCCATCTACGTGTTGATCAACTTCAAGTCTTGAATTTGCATGGTGTTGTCTAGTTCCACGAATGCAGATGATCATATTTTGTAACAAGGAGAAGCTAAGTTTGCATCTTATCAAGTTGTAGGTTATGGAAGAGTCGGTATGCCTTTTGTCAGTGATTAAACCAAAAATTGTTTTAGAAAATTTTCAGTGAGTGGTGATGCTCCACCAGATGCACTGAACACCAGTGGTGTAAATGAGGCGAGATTAATTAAATTGCAAAATTTTCACCTAATGCTATGAATGTGAGCTTATTCTCAATTTCAATCAATGTTGCTAAATATGTTGATAAAGTTAAAGAAAATCACCCAATACACAAATGTAAAGCTCTTGCTAAAATCAATAAATTCTAAAATTTAGAAAAAATTGTTTTGCGATCTTTGGAGTAGGTGCATGATTTTGAATTTGAATACAAAAAATTTGACCAACCCTATTGATTAATTAATGGGGTAAGTAGGAACAGTGTTGAGAAATAGAAATTGTAGACAAGGAAAAAATTTTATTTAATTATTGCTCATGCTATGTGTAATATAGTACATTGTTCTTTTGTCTATAAATTAATCACTATAAGTTTATGTGCCACTGGGTACCCTTAGCTATGCTAATCTAATTTCACTAGTACTTTTTTAAACGCAAAATAATTTAAAATTTTATGCTTAAATTAAAATGCCCCACAGAAATCATATGTGTTCCTATTAATCCCTATAGAAAATTTCAGTATCCATAGGACCCATTATAGTGTAAAATTCAATGAAATACATTTTACATGTTCCAGATCTTTGTAAAAAACTTAAAAAAATTGTTCCTATTCCCTTTATTTGGCGGTATTAAGCGATTTTCTTTGCAATTTTTATTGTACAATTTTAATGAATAACAAAACGCAATTTTATCAATTACTTCAACATTACTGCTGTTCCCGCGTTATTTTTCCACAATTTCAATAACAGTATGACAGCATGCAAACGTGAATTCACTTGAGGCAGTCAGCATCTTTTCAATAATTTTTTCAAGGAAATTTTGAAAATAAAAAGAAAGAAAACTTTTTGTCTTTATGAGGGAAGTACCATAAAACTGACTCCGCTTGGCTTAGGGTTAAAATTTAGGCTTCTAGATTATATCAATTTGGAAAACGGGTCAACTTGACCCGTTGGTTCATTCGTGTTGCTGGTCACTCTTAGATGGGTCAGGCCATGGTTGCGCGGTAATTTATGATCGTTAGAGTAGAAAACCACTAACAGTCAAACAATTCAATATTTGAAACTCTTAAAAGCTGGATTATTTTTGTAGTTATGCTTATTTATTTTACTTTGTTTTTAAGATGCATATATGCTAAAAAAGTTTTGTGCGTGTTGTATTTTTTATATAAAATGTACTTTTTTCCAACCCTGGCTCTAATACATGATGCAATCTTTTCTTGTGCAATGATGTCAACTTTTACTGATGTGATTTTTGGCTCTACAGTTATATTTTTGCTGAGAATTCCAATTTTCTGTTAATATTTATTTCGGATATTTTGTTATCATCTTATGCACCTGTGGAAAAGCTGTTACCTATTGTAAATATATTTAAAAAATCAAATTTTTTATTAAAATGTTCAGCTTTTTCCCAAATTTCTTTGTGCATATACTTAGAAGTTTCAAAAATATTGGTGTCAACATTATGCAAATCCGATTATTTTGCTAGTTTTTATTTAAAACAATCTAATGAAAATTTTACAAATGGTCGATGTCAATTTTTGTGATACTTGTTAGTGTTTGTATAATTCAATAACAAATGATTTTATTTTCAAAAAATGGCATTACTCACATTACCCAGTGTTGTTTGAAATTTATTAATTACAATATTCAATAGCAAAGCGCAATTTATGGATTAAGTCTGTTTAACCTTAAACAGCCTGGTGATTTTTAAAATTTTTTCATGATCCTCTAAAAAATTTTAAACGCTTATAGCCCAAAAACTATTAATGGTGTGCTAAAATCTGAAAGCACCACATGATAGAGAAGATTCTCCTGTTTTTCTTCGCTCTAAATCCGCCGCTGGCCTTGCCCATCGACCTCTGACTTTGCGCACGGCACGCGTCAATGGGTTTGAGATATCTTTGCACAAATCAAGAAACAGGCAAAGTTCTTTGTTGCCTCCAGGGGCTCAAAACATTCTAAATACATTAACAGGTATGGAGAGAATTTAAATCTTTTTCAAAAATTCGAAAATTTCTAAGAAAACTTGTTAATCTATTCAACATCCCTGCCACAGCAATAAGCTTTAATAGAAATTTTTAACTTTGCATTAATGTATGTTCCTCAATAAATCTACCCATGCCCCAAGATTTTCAAATTTAGAAATAGGCTTGGAGAAAATTCTTTGTAAATGTGGAAAAACGGTTTGTCCTTTAAAACAGACGCTAGGCTGTTTAAGATTAAGGTTAATCATAGTGAATATGAGTATTATGTGTTTTAATCCGCATTTGCTTAGTAAAATTACATACATTGAGTTTCAATGAGAACAGTTATCTAATAGTTTAAAAATCTAGAAAAATATGATTATATCTCATGACAGCAGAACAGATATTTCTGAGGGCAAAGAAAAAACAAATATTTGCAGTTACATTTATGTATTTTAAGTGAAACGATACATTGCCAAGTACGTATGAATGTACATGTATCATATATTATTTTACCATGTATTAATGCACATTTAGTGTATCTTGGGTTTGCCTGCAGTAAATCCAGCCCTAAGGACGACTTCCAAATAAAAAAAATCTAATTTAGACGGTACAAAGTGCAATTATCTACAGAACCAAAAATTTATGAAAATTAATAGTGTTTGTAGCCGCAAAGTAACACTGATTATTAAAAAGTGAATTAGTTCCAGTTTTGAGCATGGAAAAATTTTTAAGCAGAACAACTCCCTTCCACATTCAGGTTTGGCAAAAAAAAATTTCTCTAGGAGCATGATCTCAGTCCTACGCAACACATATGGCAGAACATGATTTGTGGAATTTAGAAAAGAGAGAAACTAATATACTCGATTTTAAGTTCAAATACGTCATTTATAATTGTAGCAAATCATCTTCTTATGCAAGCTTTTCAGTTGCCAGCGTCAATGCAAGATCACATTTTACATGTTTTCTTAATCCGTGTTATTCGAACCAATACCGCTACTCCATATGAAATGCATTTACAAGTTCCAAAAGATACAAACGATGATATTTTAACTTCCTACCATTGATGTTATCAGCAAATACTATTACTTTTTCATTTTCACTTGCATACCAAGTATACAAATAGAATTTCTATTGAATGTGAGAATTTTGTACATGAACTCAAAATTAATAAAAAAGCATTGTAATAAAAAATACTAAAAAATAAATCAAAATACACAAAAGTACTATCCAATTTTGTCTTTAGTGAGAAACTTCTTACGACTCTTAAAAAAAATATCTATTCTATCAAATATCTAGGGATATGCTAGAATCCGGTAAAATCGGCAATTACACAACCGAATCCGATATCCGGTAAAATTTGAGGCGCTCAGAGGCAAAAGGGTCAATCCACCATTCGGTAGTTTTGAGAAAAATAGCTTTAAAGTTTTACCATTTCTATTTTATGACAGAAACATGAATATTTGGTAAATATACACATATTGTACTTCAAATATTCCTGAGTTTGTTGCCAATACAAAGAAAAATAGTTTTATTATCCTAATGAACTTCTAACAAAAAAACTTCAGAAAAAGTAATGGAAAATGTCTAAATGCTAAAGTTGTAATAAAAAGGGGAAAAGGGATGTTTATTCATCATCATCAAGAAAATGAATGTCTGATACTTCTTGATGACACTCCCCCTCCCTTCGACCACTTCCTTCTTGAGTTCCTGTTGCTTGATCTTGCTCAGCAATAAGTTTTTCAAAGAAGCCTTGATACTCTGCTGGAACGTACTGCATGAGCACCTTTATGTCAGCCAATTTTCAACCTTATTTTACCTATGTATAAAGGCGAATATTGTGACAAAATTTTTCTACTATCTAGGGGAAGGTTTAAAATTTCGTATCCCACATCTAAATCAATACCGTCAATTTGGCGGATTAGCCCCTTTGCCTCTGGGCGCCTCATTTAACTTGTTTACCGGATTTTATCGGATAATATATTCTGAGATAAAACTTGAATTTCAAAATGGAATTTTTGAGGAAAAAGGTACATTTTCCAAATAATGGAAGTTTTCCTGCAACAAAACAAATTTTTCTGACATATCATGAAGTAGTCTATTTAATAAATATTTATTCATTCTCAAGAGGTTGTTCTTCGTTAAAAATTAGGGCAGCCAAAAATCATAATATAGTCATATTTTTTCAGATCTGGAGTGCTGTTAAATAGGAAGTATAAAGTCATAAAAAGTCTTATATTTGTTTTTTGAAAATACGGTTATTTTGGCTAAAATGTCATAAAAGTAATCTGTTGGCATAGTTTCATTAAAATTAAGAAAAAAACTTAAAAATAATGCTGGATTGTGAAAGCTCTAAATCATTTGATCTAAGACATTTATATTCATTCAATGTCAATTAATGTACTTCCTGGCCTAACCCCCGAGAAGTTTAATTGCTAGCTAGTTGTTGACCCGACCCGATCCACGGGTCAACGCGTTTCTGGGACTGGCCATATATGCTGGCAGCTGAAAAAATAACTAAGGAACTATATACATTATTATTTTATGGATTCTGCAAGGCACATGTGTTGCAGAAATGTGTCGTGCGTATTCAAGCAAAATATATGAGGGTTGAAAATCAAATTGCTTTAATTAAAGGCTGCTATCATAAAAAGTCGAAGTTGTTCAATGTTTGACACAGTTAATATTCCATCAAATTTTATTATTACTCCCATCCTTGATCTTGGAAATGATACCCGTGAAATAATCGCTTATATCAAGTCACAATTAGAAAATATCGATTTCACTGCTCTAATCATTATAGTATAATGGAAGGAAAGGGGATGGACATTTAAACGCAATTGTATTACAAGTTACGAAGCTGTCAAGCAACATCGGTTGCAGTTGAGAGATGTTTCTCCATAAAAAAACTCTTGGGCTATGACAGAAATCTTAACCACAGTAATATGTGGACGTTTATGTGCTGTTATTATAATTTAGTGAAGTAGTTGGTTTGAAAAATTAACTTTTCATTATGTAACAGATTTTGATTTGTTTTATATCTTGTTCTCAGTAATAGAAAAACGTTTTATATTTCTTAAATTTATCATTTTTTTATCAATCCTCATTTTATAAATAGGTTTTTTTGTAAAATTTTTACAAATGACAAAATCGTTATAACTTCCCATGTTAAAAATACTTAGCAATCTTAGTAAGTTTAAGTACTAGGCTATGTTAATATTACCAAGATAGTGACGCCGCGTATTACGCACTGAGTACGATAATAATCGTTGCATATTACGTGCATAGTAAGATATTCATCGCTCCGTATTACGTAGTTAGTAAAATAATCATTTTTGCGTACTACATGCTTAGTAAAATCAAACAATTAAAAATTATCTTTGCAAAATATGCTTGCACCAATCCATTTAACAAAAATCAGCAAAATTATAAATCCACTGTTGTCCTTCATTTGAGTTGTCCAATAACATCTCTTGTTTTTGAGTGAAGAAGCACATACACAGAAGAACTGATGTAGATTACAAATGCAGGCTATGTAAGAAAGAGTCGGAGAGAGTTCATCCAATACAAGAGTGTAAAAGTTGGCGCAGAAAGAGTTCAGACATGACAAGGTGTGACGAATAGTAAATTGCAACTTGCTAGGTAGCATGGGTTAAAAGCAGGATATCGCCGTCCTTTGCAATATCAACATCAAATTATCTTCTTGATATTTTGAAACATTTCAGCTAAATATATATTGACAGTTGAAAACTCAGAAATTTAATAGGCGTATTTGACCAAAATGTATTATATATATATATATATATATATATATTGTTAATGTAATAAACAACCAAGCATATCATTTACACAAGTTCTTGGATAAATTATTGAAGCAATATTTACCAACCAAATATATAATAAAAAATACAACTGATTTCATAAAGAAGCTTAATTCATCAAAACAACTATTAAATACAGACACTCATTTAGTAAGCTACGACGTCACATCATTGTTTACAAATATTCCAATTGACAAAACAATAGATCACATTATGAAAATCATCCCAGAAGATCAAATAAACATGTCACATCGTACCCTAAAAAGCTACTACATCTAGCATGTAAATCTATACATTTTTCATTTAATTAAGAAATATATCGACAAATAGATGGAATGCCAATGGGGTCACCACTTAGTCCAACATTAGCCAACTTCGCAATGGATCTAATTGAGAGCAAATTCGAAAATCTTCAAAACATTAAACCTTTATAATACTGTAGATATGTCGATGATATCTTTGCAGGGTTTCATTCAAAAGAAGATTCTATAAAGTTTTTGAAGCATTTGAATGAATATGTATCGGAAATCAAATTCACAATAGAACATGAAAAAGACAATAGGATAAACTTTCTTGATATCACAATAACTAAGCATATAAATGACCAAATGGTACCAAAAGCCAACTTGTACAGGTTTATACATACCATTCTCATCAAATTGTGATGAACGTCATAAAATCAATACCATTTCATGCTTAATCAATAGAATATTTGAGTCATGCTCTAATTATAAAAGTTTAACAGAAAGTTTGGATAAAATAACAGCAGATCTTAAAAATAATGGCTATCAACAAAAATTAATTCGTAAGATCATTGATAGAAAATTTTCATCCAAGAAACAACCATTAAATGCTACAAATAACCAAGAAAAAACAAATATATACTGGAAGTTACCATTCATAAGAACACGAGAAGAACAACTGAAGGGAACCATAAGAACATATAACAAAGAAATACAAGTTTCGAAAATTTGTCCAGTATTTTATGCAAAGAAAACCATGCAGATACTCCTTAATAAAGATCATATACCGATTTCCCTGTCTTCTAATATCGTTTATTCATACGATTATGATGAATGTTCAAGTTCATACATTAGCGAGACTAGAAGACATTTAGAAACTCGGGCAAAAAAACATATAAGAGGGCATCTACAATCAGAAATATATATTCATGGATGTGCACCTAAGCTAAAATTTTTTAACATACTAGTAAAGCATCGTGAAACTAAGATAGCAGAAGCCATATGTATTAAATCAACCAAGAAAACGTTAATAAATAAACAAAGACATCAATCAAATTTAAACATTTATTAAAGATCAAAAACATTTAATGAAAAAGTTCGGGAACATTGCTACAAATGCTTGAAGATGACAACAATGTTTGTCGAAACATGTCGCGATAAAAGCAATAAAATTTTTCATAAAAAAAATATATATATACATGCATGTTGGAACCGTGCCGTGCCCATGATCATTGTTCCGAAAATTTCGTGAACGTGCCGTTCTTGTGCTAACATTACTATACATATCAAACATGTTTGTTGTTTTGATTCTCTAAATCTATTAATTTGCATATTATGGCAAAGACATTTCATTCATAGGATTTAATCTAAGATGCTTTCTTCATTCATTGAAAAATTTATAAAATTTCGTGCCGTACCAGACTTGTGCTTGAATTTTTTTAAATTTGGTGCTGGGTTGTGTCAGACTTGTCAACGAGCCGTAATTTGTAAGCTCGGCTCGTTTAAATTTTAGTAAGTTCGGCTCGGCTCGCCACAGAAAATCTTTCAATGAGGCTCATTTCAGCTCGATAATTTTTTAAAAAATATTGAGCTCTCTAAATTTTTTCAATTGCTCTTTCTATTATTTAATAAACAT
>CABFPE010000222.1:760658-777358 GCA_900660155.1 Hofstenia miamia | reverse complement strand
ATATATTTTTCGTGATCTAATTCACAATAATGTCAATATAAAAGATAGAACAAAGGTGTTTGAGGCAATTGTTGTATCCAAAGTGCGATATGGTATAACTATTTATGGAAGAAATAAGACTCAACTTAATGACATCAACAAATTCTTTCGATCTTGTTTTGTTAAAAATTATTGCGACAATATATATGATGCATTCATGATAAGAGATGAAGAAGACCAAAGATTAGTCAATAAGATCTATAGAAATAATCGCCATCCATTACACCAGGTACTTATGAAAAATCGAAACATGCGTCATTGAACAGAAGGGGAAAAGAATACATTCCAATGTTAACAAGAACAGAAGCATTTAAAAAGAGTTTTATTCCACGCGTCCTATCCATAATTTTAAAGTATTTTATGTTAAATCACATATCAAAAAACTTTTTTCACAGACATTTGTGAACAAGTTTCATATGTTTAGTTTTCTTTTTATTCTTTTATCTTGTTTTATCATCTCGTGGACTTCGAGCATGGAAATTAAAGTTTTTCAATGTTTTTCAATGTTTTTTTCAATGAAATATGCATGCAGGAAATTAGATGATTAATGCCAAGGAGAGTAGTATCTCGTTATGTATATGCATATATTACATTTAAACATTTTCACTATAATAATTGCGGCTGTTATTATTGCTATATTCTTTGACACTGCACATTTATGCTATTAATAATGGAAGTTAATGTAGCGTATCTACATATATTCCCTGTGCTAATGGGAGTAGTGTAGCTTCCCTAACGTTAGCACTGTTTTAAGCTAATATCAAAGAGGACTTTTAAATGATAAAACCTATGGAGTACTCTTAGCAACACTTCCTTTGCCCTTTTTGCTTTTATTTTATTTACTATTTTCAACTTTGAATCCTACGTGTAACATATAATTTAAACAAACAAAAAGATAAACATTTAGATCACTTCAAATACTCTATCAGAATTAAAAATTCTGATCAGAGTTGCAACCGGTATAAAATTTGACTTGGTAACTCAATGAAACCCGGTAAATTGCAAAATAAGTAACCCGAAAGACCCGTTTTTAGAACTTAGAAAGTGGTTTTGTTAAGAGTATGCTTGCCGCCATTGACGCTGGTCTTCACTGACATTCTAATGCTTCACATCCACTATAAGGACATGATTGTAACATCTCCCATAATTTATGATATGAAATAAAAACCATCGAAATTCTTTTAGTTGCAATGGAATAATTTAACCTCATTCTATTTCTTGTAAAAATTTGGATTTAGATTTAAATCTAATTTTGAACACTTAATATTTATTTAAAATGAACCAATTATAAATTAGTGAATTACAAATAAACGAAATCAAATCCAAATCCGAATCTATGTTGGATTCTGGTTCGACTCTGGAACAGTAAATTAGAAGATACTTGCGTGCTATTGACATTTTTAAATAAGAATAAATTTGGGAGGTAACACTTTGTGTGAAATATGTAGATCACATTTGTTAGTGAAATTCTTCTATTGTAGAATATACAGCTAAAGCTTTTAATGTTTCAGTTGTTTCTTTGTCGGAACTATAACAACAGATGTTCTTGCTATGGAAGTATTACCTAAATCAATTTATGTTTTGTATTCCGAATTGCAAATACATTACCTAAATATTTTGATTCCAATTCTTAATAAAAGAAGTGAATTCGCAGGGCTATGCTGCAGTAACAAACGAAAATGTTTGTAAATTAAAAGTTAGCAATAAAACTATGTAAGTGTGTTGGAAATGGATCATTAAAAAAATTCATTGCCCGCAAACGTCTATCACCCTCAGAAGTGGGACTGAAGTAATATTAAATGACTGGGCCATCGCACTACCTACTAAATATTTATTAGTCCTTGACCGGGTTTAAAGAATTCGGACTGTTTCCTTGACTGTACTAAGGCTGTCCGCTGCGCGTTCATCAAGTCAACCCACACCATCATTAAATTGAACAAGCATGAAGACACTGTTCATTGTATAACCATATTTCTTGATTCCACACTGCGAAATAAACTTAAGTGTATATACAATACAATAACACTCGATTAAAATTATTTATGCGAATGTTCAATCAGGTAACTTTATTTGAAAACTTGCCCCCTCCCCTCTCCAATTTGAATAAATAAATACTAGTTTGAGAAATTGCAATACCTGGCAATATCTCCACGTCTACAGTTAATATCGTCTGAACCATTCTATTGATGATTTTTTGCTATGAAAGATATTACTAAATGTGCACAAATATTTCCATCATAGCTGTTTTCATATTGATAATGTTTTAGAAATTTATAAAACCAATTAAATTTAGCTATTAATTTTTAATGCCTGCAAATATGTTATCAAATTTCCATATGAAATACTTGACTTTCGATTCCTTAAATTATTAAGAACAGTTTTACTTCGCAATTTTTCTACATTGAATTCAGTTTCCTAATTAATCATTAGGGTAAAAGAAATTTTATTAACATAATTAAATTTGAATAATATGCCTTATTAAGTATTAACCGCTACCTTAAAATAGTAAAATTATCACCCTTACAAAAAATATTATTATTTGATAACATAAATTTTGTATTATGACTATTAAATAATATTTTATTACATGTGTGCATATGTGCATATATTAGAAGAGATCATTAAATTTTAAGTACAAAGTGGAGCTTTATACTATTCCTGGGGATGAGTAAATGGATTGTCAAGAAATTGTATTCCAATGTAATTTATTATACATAGCCTTACATCTTGTCCATATTATAGTTCCCTAATAGTAAATGCTCAGGCATTTTTAATTGAAAATGGCATTTGATATTTTCCAATATGCATTTAAGAATTGGCTTAAACTATATAAAGTAGGCCTACAGAAAGTATGAAAACTTATTCAAAATAAATCATCACATTAGAATTCGACCTAGGGATAGAAATGGAAAAAATTGGGCCTTAGCCCGGGCCAAAATGCATTAGTCCCGGCTCATTTAACTTAGTAACAATTCGGCCTATCTTAGATCATTTTACTCATTTTATTGTCCTTTCAATAATTGATTTTAATTTTCTAGTTGCTAGATCAAATTGGTTGTGTGAGAAACTTATAATCTAAACGTTGAAATTGAAAAAGTTAAATGGGGCTGTAGAAGCGTCTATGTTTCTAATGAAAAATTTCAAAATATAAATTTAATTTTTCAACACATTGCTTATAAATTATATTGCATTCACTTCATTTGGGTTCATTTTGAAACTTAGGCCCGTTTTTTCCAATACCTCGACCTAAGGTCCCCCATGTCCAGTATCTTGTATGCCTCTCTAGATGCAATACAAAGCTGACATCATGTTCTGATAATTACTTTTATGATAGTTCTTTACTTATAGAAGAGGGCCACTTAGAAATGTCTTGGATTAATTTGTGGGTATGTTGTGTTGTCCTGATGCATTTTATGGTCGTCCCCAGAGAATATTGATTCATCGAACAAGAAGGCATTTAGCCAACAATCAGTTATTCAGTCAACGCTTGAACAGAATGAAGCCTAGTGCCTAAGGCTGAGTGGGGATGCTCTTGCTGGTCGGCGAACAGTCCAATAATGAGAATGCAGTCTATTATGAATGAACAGCTTCATCACTTACTCGAACACAAGTAGCATGCTGAACATTATTACCCACAGTTCAGTTTGATTCAAAACGGTTACGTAAGGCCAACAAAATTAGCATCGGTCTTGTTCTTAGGTCAGTGTTTTGGCGGCCGAGTACGGGGTGTAGCATTGTACCACTATTCATCATGACCCAAAACTTCCTAGCCAAATCAGTTGGATGGAGGTGATGTCAAACTCCATGACAGATCAGAAGACATTTGAAAATATCGGACCTGTATTTGCGAATAACCAAGTGACCCATCAATTTAATAAAGCGCATTAAATGAATAATTAATGGAAAATTTAATCGTTTTGTTTGTTGTAATAACATTGCTAAATATTCATTGGAAATATTGCTCTCAGGAAGATAGTTCTTTACCGATGTCCCGAAACAAACGTAGCTTGAGTCCCGTATGATTTTTACAAGGTTGCCATAATACTAAATTATAACAATATTTAGACCAAATTAAATTTAAGGTAACGAAAAAGCAGCCTAAATTAATAAACAAAGATATTCGAGGTTGAATTCACATTTCGATAAACAGGCTTTCTTTGTTCAACTTTTCAAAATAATTTGAAATAACGCTAGAAAATACGTTATAAAATGCATAATATATTTTGATTTTATGCTATTATTTATTGCTTTAGTTATTCAATTTAATCCAATGTATAGATCTCTCTAAATCTTGTGATTATACCATGCAATTCCAATAGGAACGCAACTAATAATATTTAGCAAACTTCATTTGGTTTTAGTAGATATGAGACAGCAGTCTGTCAAAGCTGATTGTCTAGATAAGCAGAAACAGAAAGTAACTATTTTGAAATAGACTAAATTATTGTTACTAAAAACAAAAACAAAAACCCAAATTCACTTCAAATAGTAAAGTAAAGATTGGTTTAACTGACATCCAACTCCAACATTAATTCTTTCAATTTCGGAAAACGTTTGGAATTACCTCGGCGTTCTAAATAGATCAATTGCCCATCTGAACGCCTAGTAAACCCGGAATTTTGAATTCAAGATTGACTAAGGTTGCTTTTGAATTCACGTGTTAAGCCATTTGATTCCTAAGCTGAAATCATGAACAAAACAGAGACTTATTTTTTATGAGACTATTGTGTACTGTGCTGTTCAAGAGCATACGCAGGATGTTCTATCGGGTGGGACAACTAAATTGTATTTAATTGAAGTGGCCAAAAGCGGTGAAAAAATTGACCCTGAAACTGCACCTCAACGCCTAAATTCTTAATATTTTCTTAAATTATATAAACAATAATTTTTATTTAGTCAATATTGAAACCTGACTAGGGACATTCCACCATATCCCATTTGCGTAAGCTATTAGTACTGTTCAAATGAATTAAGACACCATGTCTTACTAAATGCCTATATACTTTGCATATTTTGCAATGGGATTATCTTTATTGTGAATATATATTTAAAAGGAATTTTCTAACATGCCCCTCTTTAAGGACTTGTTTTTAATATTTTCTCTAATTTTTATTGCATTTCCTATACACATTTTGGAAAGAGACTTGAATTTTATTACTGATTTTGTAATAAATGTCATCAAAATAATGCGATTTATCTAATGTCCGTATGCTGATATTTCTAAATGAAAACAAGAAATTTGGAACAAAACTTTATCCCTAATTAAGGAATTAATTAGATATTTCAACTCACAATAGAAAACTTTGTCCAGTCTAACAAATTGAAAGCATATTTATTAACCTTGCAAAAATNGCAAATATGTTATCAAATTTCCATATGAAATACTTGACTTTCGATTCCTTAAATTATTAAGAACAGTTTTACTTCGCAATTTTTCTACATTGAATTCAGTTTCCTAATTAATCATTAGGGTAAAAGAAATTTTATTAACATAATTAAATTTGAATAATATGCCTTATTAAGTATTAACCGCTACCTTAAAATAGTAAAATTATCACCCTTACAAAAAATATTATTATTTGATAACATAAATTTTGTATTATGACTATTAAATAATATTTTATTACATGTGTGCATATGTGCATATATTAGAAGAGATCATTAAATTTTAAGTACAAAGTGGAGCTTTATACTATTCCTGGGGATGAGTAAATGGATTGTCAAGAAATTGTATTCCAATGTAATTTATTATACATAGCCTTACATCTTGTCCATATTATAGTTCCCTAATAGTAAATGCTCAGGCATTTTTAATTGAAAATGGCATTTGATATTTTCCAATATGCATTTAAGAATTGGCTTAAACTATATAAAGTAGGCCTACAGAAAGTATGAAAACTTATTCAAAATAAATCATCACATTAGAATTCGACCTAGGGATAGAAATGGAAAAAATTGGGCCTTAGCCCGGGCCAAAATGCATTAGTCCCGGCTCATTTAACTTAGTAACAATTCGGCCTATCTTAGATCATTTTACTCATTTTATTGTCCTTTCAATAATTGATTTTAATTTTCTAGTTGCTAGATCAAATTGGTTGTGTGAGAAACTTATAATCTAAACGTTGAAATTGAAAAAGTTAAATGGGGCTGTAGAAGCGTCTATGTTTCTAATGAAAAATTTCAAAATATAAATTTAATTTTTCAACACATTGCTTATAAATTATATTGCATTCACTTCATTTGGGTTCATTTTGAAACTTAGGCCCGTTTTTTCCAATACCTCGACCTAAGGTCCCCCATGTCCAGTATCTTGTATGCCTCTCTAGATGCAATACAAAGCTGACATCATGTTCTGATAATTACTTTTATGATAGTTCTTTACTTATAGAAGAGGGCCACTTAGAAATGTCTTGGATTAATTTGTGGGTATGTTGTGTTGTCCTGATGCATTTTATGGTCGTCCCCAGAGAATATTGATTCATCGAACAAGAAGGCATTTAGCCAACAATCAGTTATTCAGTCAACGCTTGAACAGAATGAAGCCTAGTGCCTAAGGCTGAGTGGGGATGCTCTTGCTGGTCGGCGAACAGTCCAATAATGAGAATGCAGTCTATTATGAATGAACAGCTTCATCACTTACTCGAACACAAGTAGCATGCTGAACATTATTACCCACAGTTCAGTTTGATTCAAAACGGTTACGTAAGGCCAACAAAATTAGCATCGGTCTTGTTCTTAGGTCAGTGTTTTGGCGGCCGAGTACGGGGTGTAGCATTGTACCACTATTCATCATGACCCAAAACTTCCTAGCCAAATCAGTTGGATGGAGGTGATGTCAAACTCCATGACAGATCAGAAGACATTTGAAAATATCGGACCTGTATTTGCGAATAACCAAGTGACCCATCAATTTAATAAAGCGCATTAAATGAATAATTAATGGAAAATTTAATCGTTTTGTTTGTTGTAATAACATTGCTAAATATTCATTGGAAATATTGCTCTCAGGAAGATAGTTCTTTACCGATGTCCCGAAACAAACGTAGCTTGAGTCCCGTATGATTTTTACAAGGTTGCCATAATACTAAATTATAACAATATTTAGACCAAATTAAATTTAAGGTAACGAAAAAGCAGCCTAAATTAATAAACAAAGATATTCGAGGTTGAATTCACATTTCGATAAACAGGCTTTCTTTGTTCAACTTTTCAAAATAATTTGAAATAACGCTAGAAAATACGTTATAAAATGCATAATATATTTTGATTTTATGCTATTATTTATTGCTTTAGTTATTCAATTTAATCCAATGTATAGATCTCTCTAAATCTTGTGATTATACCATGCAATTCCAATAGGAACGCAACTAATAATATTTAGCAAACTTCATTTGGTTTTAGTAGATATGAGACAGCAGTCTGTCAAAGCTGATTGTCTAGATAAGCAGAAACAGAAAGTAACTATTTTGAAATAGACTAAATTATTGTTACTAAAAACAAAAACAAAAACCCAAATTCACTTCAAATAGTAAAGTAAAGATTGGTTTAACTGACATCCAACTCCAACATTAATTCTTTCAATTTCGGAAAACGTTTGGAATTACCTCGGCGTTCTAAATAGATCAATTGCCCATCTGAACGCCTAGTAAACCCGGAATTTTGAATTCAAGATTGACTAAGGTTGCTTTTGAATTCACGTGTTAAGCCATTTGATTCCTAAGCTGAAATCATGAACAAAACAGAGACTTATTTTTTATGAGACTATTGTGTACTGTGCTGTTCAAGAGCATACGCAGGATGTTCTATCGGGTGGGACAACTAAATTGTATTTAATTGAAGTGGCCAAAAGCGGTGAAAAAATTGACCCTGAAACTGCACCTCAACGCCTAAATTCTTAATATTTTCTTAAATTATATAAACAATAATTTTTATTTAGTCAATATTGAAACCTGACTAGGGACATTCCACCATATCCCATTTGCGTAAGCTATTAGTACTGTTCAAATGAATTAAGACACCATGTCTTACTAAATGCCTATATACTTTGCATATTTTGCAATGGGATTATCTTTATTGTGAATATATATTTAAAAGGAATTTTCTAACATGCCCCTCTTTAAGGACTTGTTTTTAATATTTTCTCTAATTTTTATTGCATTTCCTATACACATTTTGGAAAGAGACTTGAATTTTATTACTGATTTTGTAATAAATGTCATCAAAATAATGCGATTTATCTAATGTCCGTATGCTGATATTTCTAAATGAAAACAAGAAATTTGGAACAAAACTTTATCCCTAATTAAGGAATTAATTAGATATTTCAACTCACAATAGAAAACTTTGTCCAGTCTAACAAATTGAAAGCATATTTATTAACCTTGCAAAAATTCTTTGATAAGTATGATGTCTCAATGTATTTGTACATGTACAATGTACATGGATGTTGTGAATGTCAGTGTACAAATTTTTTTACTAATTCAAAATCAATGTGCTTCTTGTTAAAAAAATTGAAAGATTTCATAAGTTTTTTAACTAAATTATATATCATTCCATACTAAATTATCAGCCTACTTGGACAAACCTTGAAAACTCGATTGATTATAGTTGATAGTGACCCTTCCATTATAAAAAACATCAAGTAGTTTCTGTATATACACCCCTATGTATTTTCAACTAATTGCTTTTAAAATGGTCTTGCCTAGAGAAATTTAGGAAATAACTTGACTTAAAATTTTGAACTGTTTATTTACTTATTGAAAAATTCAATTACAATAATGTATGGGATCTGGTATTAACTGGAATGTATTTTCTCAAAAACATAAATATCTGAACGATTAAAATATTGTCTTTGTGATCTGTGGCGCAGGTTATTTTTAATGCTTCTCTATAGGCCTCGTTGCTAATGTCAAAGTCAAAAGATTGCTCATCATCGCTTATAGCTAACTTATGATAGTTCGATATTCAACAGATTATGAATGATAAGAATAGAGTTACATTGCTTTATCTGGTTTGAAAGGAAGTTTTACAGATTGTATTTCACATAAGTAACTTGTCTAATGAGCGTAATTTCTCATTTATTCTGCAGCTGATAAAACAATCTATTCAAATAGAAAATCCATTTGAAGTTGTTGTAAGTCTTTGAATTGCTTTGTACATACATTTTGTATTCAAAATTAATATTTTGAATTATGCGTATGTATACACTAATCTAAGTGATTAATATTTTGTAGAACGATTCCTTTGACTTGTTTCCAAGGTTTGAACAAAGGTATGTGCAAATATTAATTGGGCACATGAAAAGAAATCAAAATTTTATTGAAATTTTTATATTTATTTGAAGTCTATTTTTATAATTAGTTATTGATTAGAGGAAAAACACGCTTTTCCTTAGAATTAAATTATTTGATTGATTGGGTAAATTTGTTTATTAGCAGTAGTGGAACCCTTCTGTTAATAAAGCCTCACATTGAATTAATAACATAATTTATTGGTTTAAATACCCAGCTTTTTAAAAAAGTATCCAAGGAATCTACAATCTACATTATAATAGCATTTTTACTATTTTACAGCGAGCAAACACAATACCAATTTATTTGTAATTACAAAGCAAACGCCTAAAATATCATTAGCTGTAGCGGCAGGTACCGGATTATTGGTATCGGCCAGTCCACTGTTGTTGTATCCTGCTAGTTTAACTAGTTATTTGTAAATATTATCGTGAATTATTGTATATAAGGAATGAACTCAGTTGTAAATAGAGAAATAGTTAGGCTTGTTCTACTGCTCAGTCCTCTCCGTGCACCCTAACGATGCCACAATATCATTAGCCGAATAAAATTTGAAATATTTACATGCATTTCAGATTTGCAAAGATATGTTGCTTCAATAATGTACTAAATATTTCTTTTATACATTCGATTTAATTGTTGGTGCATAGACTTTTATCCAAGACGGTATACATAAAATACAGAGGGAAGTGGGCATGTTTTTGTGACCCGTCCCACAGAAGCTGTACCCTGCCCTACATTCAAGTGTTGACATCTGCCCCATATTGCACACGTTTCATATTCTACTGCCCCAAATTGCCCCACTTAAAAATTCTGCTCCAATAGCTATTTCCGATATGCCATTGTTCCATATTTATTTTATGACAATTTTCATAACACAACAGCACACCACAACGGCCAAATATTTTGAATTCCCTTATTGGTTAGAAGGTACAGAATCCTTTTTTCAAATTTCATCTACTATTGCTACCGGTTCCAATAGGAATCTAAGAATAAACATTATGCCAATGCAAAGTAAAAACATGATATCAAAACTAAATTGAATTTATTAACTTTTTTAAAGGCAATCTTTTATGCAAGGGTAATTGCATTTCTTCTACTGTAATTGCAAAGACAATTCAGATGAAAATGATTTTATTGATGTTATTGAATAGAATTATATTTCATCAAGAGCTAAAACTGTATATTTCATTTTTCAAAGTGTGACTAACATTCCAAGTTTATCCAAAGTTTATCAAGCAGGAAACTTTTATGTAAGAAAATCACCTTTATAACCTATAAAAATGAAAATTTTTTGGTCCCGGTTTTTTTCAACTCAAGAGTGGTTTTGCCCCAATTTTGCCCAGTCTGTTCCCACTGTGGAAAAAAATTCCACATTCCAGTCCTTAAAATGGCCCGCCCTAACCTGGCCTATGGGTTGATGCGCCCGACTTCCATCTCTGGAATAAAGTCTATATGAGCATCCAAAAATTTTCAAGCAAAATTTACTGATACGCTTTGGATCTTCGTACAGGCTCATCGTCAACTTTGTACGTATTGCATTGTAAAGTGAGGAAATAAATTCTATATTTAATTTGTAATAGAGTACAAGTAATAAATAAAGATTACAACAGAAAGCATTTTTAGTATTGCACAAAACACCGACACAACCAGTTGAATAAAAATAGACTTGCAATTTTGAATTTTCATCACGTGTACAAATGCCATAAATCCATTTTCTTTGGTATTTCTGGACGGCAATGATTTCAGCATATTCGTCACCATTACAAAATTGATTATATTTTTACCTTTTTACAATAATTTTTTCTGGATGTGCCAATACAATTGAATTGTAAGCCCAAATTCATTACGAGCAGGTGCCTAGCCCACTTTTACAAGATATCCTTGATCGAAATTCATGAATTGAAAAGCAGAAGCGATTGGACATATTTAATTATCGTCAATGTGCTTCTTTTTAAAACATTGCGTGATTTTATCATTTTTAACTAAATTATATTATATATCACTCCATGCTACTGTAAATTACCAGCCTACTTGGACAAATCTTGAAAACTCGATTGATTAAATACATGAGTTAAGTGAATATCATTTCTTTAATAATAACGAAATTTAATCAGTTTAACTTCTAAGTTAATAAATTTCATGTTATTATTAAGCAAATCTAAAGCGAACAGCTGTATTCTTAAGCAATGCAGTTGTCATTCAAATTCTAGAATATATAAATACATTGACTTTAAATAATTTCTGTAATCAACTTTAAATATCACTTTGTTCATTTGATGATATTTATTTAAGTAGACATCATTAGTGGTCTTAATTAGAGGCTAATATAACTCAAACTGTAAGATCATTCATTGGATAATTATACCACTACATGAACTATGGCTGGATGCTCTTCCCATGATATCATTTTGTGAATTACATGCTATTTCTAGAAGTTTCACTATGTAAAATGAAATTCTACACTAAAAAATTACGTTTCCCCACGACATACCTGTGAGGCTCTATTATGGCAATAGAAGTTTTTGTAATGGAAGCATAATGTAAATACAGTGTTTCCAATGAATATACAAAATATTGTGAAAAGAATTAAACATAATAGAAAAAGCGTCTACATTAAGGGAGGCATATCTTGCTATTTTCAAATTTTTATCGAATATATAACAAAAAGTCTTAATTTTTATATAATAATAAACCTTGCAAAATATTTATTAAGCAAATGGTAGTTTTCAATAAATCAAAATATTGCAATTTATTCAAATATATTTCAATATTATATTATTTGCAAAATTGCATTACAATAGATTTTACATGCATTTATTGTATTGCAACATTATTGTATACATTATTGCAAGCCTTGATCAACGCACTAAAAACACAATGATTCCATGATTTGGAACCTACAAAATCTTCCACAAACTCGCCAAGTAATCGTATGAAAACATAATGCATGTAAATGTTATGCTTAGTAACGCATGGCAATTTCATTCAAGAAACTTATTATTATGTTTACGCATTACAATCTCCGGGTTTGATTTAAGGGCTTTGGACTCTACATGTATTTATAATGCCTGAAACAAAATTTTCTCAAATGTAAGCAATGCTCAATGTGGATTTAAGGCAGAGCTGTAATATCATTCTAACTTGATTATTAATAGTGAAATCCTAAAACTCTTGAACTAGGTATAAACAATATGTTCATGACAAATAATAAAGTGATAAATTGCAGAATTTTATGTCTTATTTTAGTATATAAGTAGAATCGAAGAAATCTGGTAGGAGGAGAGTGCACAAAGAAAAATTACTAGGAAATTAAACACCAGAGCTTCAAACAGTTTTCCTTAAATTATTTAAAATTGATTTACTCTGAGTTACCTTCAACTAGAAAAGTGAAATTCCGCATTCAATCAATTGGGAACATTCAAGGTGATAGGCTCATATTCAACCCTATGGATCCAATTTTGTAACTCCCCTCCTTCAACTAAAAAATTATATCACTGGGCACAAATCACATATATGAAAAAAACATGCTTTTTATAAATTGTTTTTTTCCAATACGCTTCAAATCTTCCTCACGTTTTTTCTAGCTATGCTTAATTTTATTATTTTTAACAAGTGGTACATGGTCGTCTAGTAACGTGGATCACAGAGTCACAGTATGTTACTTAGTTGTAACTTTTACACAGTTATTTCTATGTTCTAATATGAATTACATTCACATTTATATGTGCGGAGATAATAGTAAATATTTGCCCACGTAGCCAACCACTGGTGGACCACCAGTCGCAGAAACGGTGGGCCACCGGGTGGATTTGGCCGCCCGTACACCAATGGACCACCAGAGGCTAATTGGTGGGAGACTGGTGGCAAAAGTATGATTTCAACATCAGAGCAATATCTGAAATGTAACAATAGCAAACTTTTATACTGATAGAGCCTAAACATTGCAGTTTAAACTCTAACACAAACCCAACAAAGGGTTGAAGGGAAAAATAGCAAATGTGCCATTTAAATTGATTTTAATTTGGTAATGAAAAGTATAAAAAATTTTTTTATAAGCAATAACAACAAGCATATAAAAATGCCCAATTTAAATTTAATTTTTAATTTTAGAAGAAATTGCAATTTTTAAGCATTATTTTTTTCCAATAATGAAAAATAACTGTTGCCCAATGTTAGGTACTCATATAGACATTAATGTCAAGGTCCACGAATTATCGTGAATAAATTATTTGAAATTTCATTGTACACACATATCTTATAATTTTTGCAAACAGAAAATTGCTGAAAAAGCTCTTCACAATGAATTTTATATATTTATGAGATCTAAGAAGCATAACAATGAACAATATTTTACTTCCAAGCATTAGTTCATATATTATTTATGATTAAAAATAAACCCGATGTCACTAGTGGTCCGCCAGTGGCTGTGAGTGGCTGCAATTCCTACTACTGCCACTGCTTTCCCACCAGTGGACAACTGGTGGTGGCTACATGGGTGAGGCCAGGCAACTATTGAATCAAGACACTGTTTACTCTCTAATCTTCTTAAGACCTGATATTAGTTGCTTTGTTGCGTCTGTTGGAAATTTTTGAACTTATTTCTTTCTTAATTCTCTTTTCCATGTGTTTTTGACAAAGATAATTGTTATGAATTTTCCTAAATTAAGGCAAAAAATTATCAAGCAAATTATGTCTTCATTCATGCATAAAATGTGAAAATCGCATTCCATGGCATATTGCAAAATTCATAGAACAAAAATTATATTTTTTATTGCCTAAGATATTCTCAAACAATACACGAATTTCTGTTTTCTTACATGTGCTACTAGGAACAAATCCAGTCCTTCGAATTCTTGTATTCTACTGCATTATGGAGTGCTTCAGCTATACTGTAAGTTTCCGACGATAACAACAACAATAACAAAAGGACTTTACGCTATTAAGACACATAAAATATAAAAAAATTACTTAATGATGATAAAAATGTTAAAAACAGCAAAAAGAGCATTCACAATATATAAAACACGAGGAACCATAGAGGACCAGACTAAGGAGTAGGGGCCCATAAATTAAGAATAAGATGAGAAAAAGTCTACGTAATGAGCAGTAATCAGGAAACTAGCAATATAACAATTCGAATGAAGCAAGGATGTTGTTAATAACAATGAAACCTTATTAAGCACGTAAGTATGGCGATAACTAGTTACAAGTCGTTTGTTGAGACAGACTGAGAGAAGAAGCAATGAAAAGGCCACCATGCTGTGTAGAACCAGAATTTTGAGGGAAAATATAGAGTAGGATTAGGAAGGAAAAATTGATGTGGATGAAAGAATAGTGTCAAGCCAAGTTTAAAATGAAATATGACTAATGTGGGAAACTGAACGGTAGGGATTTTTCTGCTGCTAAATTTCTTTTCGTAATTACTAAACACGTATAGATTGCTAACTGTTTTACATTAATGAAGGTGATCATGGCAAGCAATGTAAAAAAACTGTTTTACTTGTAAGAAGTCAATTAAAGAAAGTTCTCGTGCCTTTAAATGTGTTAACTGTTATAAAAACCTCTATTTTCCAACTTTATGTACTAGATTTCCTGAAAACCTAATCGAAGGCGTAGTTCAATATAAGAAACACTTGCTACCTTATGTACTGATTGTGTTGATTCAAATGATATTTATCTAAACTCTTCTCGTTCTAAAGAATTTCAAGACTTATTAGATACAAATAAAAGTGCAATAAACGATTCTAAAAACGTATTAGGCCAAAATAATTCATTAATAAAAGAAATTCATAAAATATTAAAAAATAATTCTTTAACGGTTTATCACTAAAAGAAGATTTTGAGAAAAATTTTAAAATGATTAATGCTGATAAACACGATCATCTTCGTCGTATTAGCATTACTGGAATTCCAGAATCTTTGGAAGCTGGAATTTCCTTGGTTTATGAAAAACAATCGCTGAGCAAAGTGTTTGAGCATGTTGGTTTTAATACTAGTATTATCCAAAATGTCAGTAAACTTGGAAAATAAAATAGTTCAGCTAACAAGCCACTACCACTACTAGTTGATGTAGGATCGGTATGGAATAGAAGACTAATCATATCTAAAGCTAATCTTTTAAATGATTATGAAAATAAGTACAGTATTTATATCAAAGGCGAATTAAATCAAGTTGATAGACTAAAAGAAAGAGAATTACTATAAAAACAAGATATGAACTAATAACAAATCACAATATACAACGAAATAGAAAACGTATTAAGAATTTTACTCTTTATGTCGACAATAAAATCTATTCACCAGAAATATGACTAAGTCAATCTATTAAGTATATTCCTGTTGTTTATGATAGCAATAATTTATACAATATATTTAAGAAATTTAAAAATAATTTAAAATTTGCATATCTAAACGTCAGAAGTATGACAGCACACAGAGAAGAACTACTAGAAATTAATGAAACTATAGGGGATGATACGATTTTTTTATTCACTGAAACTTGGTTAATTGAAAATGTACCACATCATCTTTTTAATTTAAATTGGCAAAAACATACATGTTTTTACAAGAATAGGATCTCTAGAGGAGGTGGAGTTATGATTTTAATCCCAATAAGTTTTAATTCAATAAGATTCACAGATTTTGAAGTTAAACACGAAACATTTGAATCGCTATGAATTTAGATTAAGAAGAGTAAAGTATTTAAAATGTCAGTGCTAATAAATCTTTGTTACTCACCTAAAAAACAGCTACATAAAGTATTTATAAAGTACAAGGTCGAAGAACTTCAAAAAGTCATGATTCACCAAAGAAATATCATCTTATTGGGTGACTACAACATAAAATTTTTGCGTAGAAAAGAGGCACAATACATTAATCAGTTGTGTGACGAATTTCAATTAGAAATTCAGAATAAAAGTGTACCTACACGAAAAAATGCTTTACTTGAATATTTCATAACAAATGTCAAAAACATTAACTTTACAAGATAAATTTTTAGCTCCTTTTCAGATCACAACATGTGTTTATTCATAAGTGATAAAACAAATCATCAAAATTTTTTATAAATAAGTTATATTGTCGAAGCTTTAAAAACTTTAATTCAAATGAATTCATCTCAATCATAGAAAATGACCCTTGGAATTATCTATGCACTATGGATGACTCGTCTCACATCATGAAGTTTATTATTTCAAATTTAAAAAAATGTTTAAGGAAGGTAGCTCCGTTTACCACTAAATATATTAAACAAAGTAACTATAAGAAGCGAAATAAGGAAGAGATTCGCAAATTAGAAAATGTGAATAAGATGCTTGGATACATCTTTGTAAAAACAAAACTACAAGCTCGTCAAAAAAACTCAATAGC
>CABFPE010000222.1:714494-734822 GCA_900660155.1 Hofstenia miamia | reverse complement strand
AAATTTTCATGACAGGATTGTGTTTCCAAAAACGAATCAACATTGAACTGTGAATTAATGGCCTTCAGTGAATTTCAAAGATGAAACCACAATCAAACAGCAGAGCATATGCGTTCATACTTCACACTGTGTGCAATCCACGTGGTAAATGTTTTGCACTACAGTACAATATTTTATTGACAAGAGTGCACTGAAAGTTTTGGCTTGGGGTGAAATTTTTGCCAATTGACGTTGTGGTTCCTGGTTTCGACCTAAAAGAACCACTGCAGAATTAGCTGTCTTGAATGGTATTCTAAGTCATAAGGTCCTAGGCTTCTTTAAATTCTTAGCTGCATTTATTTCCATCATGATGTGATGCAATTCCGTCAATCATGACTAAATATAGAATTGTTGGGCGCTAAAAAACATCAGCGTTTTAAATCTTTGACCAAGCAACTCGATTTTTTTCTCTATAATCGAATATTATTGGAGAATAGTGAACGAGAAAATTGTCCATCATAGTCTCACATCCTACAATGACATGATTGACGTGATCAAACATGTTGGGATAAAGATAATCATCCGAATCTGAAAGTCAAGTTGCTTATGTTTCCCACATTTTAGCTTTGTACTATCTCTCAGTTATGTAAGTGTACAAATTGGATAAAATGAAATTAACAACATACAAAACATGTTGTGATCCTTCAAATTGTGAAATACATTTTTTATGCATAGAAAAGTTTCTGGTTCCATTGGATTTGAAAAATATTTAATTAATATACATGTATGTGTAAATTTCTAATGTGTTTTGAATTGGATGTGTATATAATGAAAGAATATTAATTAATTAGGTAAATAACAGTACTTACGATTGATTACATCTTGACATTCGAACAATGGTCAATAGATAAAAAACTATGTAATTCTGACCTTGTTTGTCAAAAAGTACAAATTTATGCACATATGAATACACATACAGTCGGAGTAGTGGAATTTCACATCACTGACAGAGAGAGAACCACGCTGAAAGAATTCAAGCAACTTTGTGAGCTTTTATATAAAAAATCGGACATTTCAAAATTTTGAAATGTATACGAAATTTAATTCGTATATGAATAACATATTAAAAATATTATCATTTTATTAGTGCATTTTATATTTTCTTTGTAAATTAATTTATCATTTTTAAATGTTAGTTTTCTCTGTGTGGTGAGAGTATGTGTCCAGGGCCGTGGCTAAGGGGGGCATGGCCCTTCCTGTTGTGTCCCTTGGCTCGCTTCCTCCCGACATCCTTGATGCAAAACTTCATAGTATTCATTCTAATAGACTGTAATTAAGCAAGAGTGAATAAATTTTAGTTAAAATGCATCAAATACTAATGCCATACTATTACAAAAAACTCAATGAAAAAGTACAAAACTATTTTATATGAGTAAAACTATGATTAATTTATTGAACTTTGTGGTGCTACTCCGCCCCTAGCTGGCAAATGCAAGCCACGGGCCTGTATGTATCTATGGAAGCATGCATTTATATTACAGTATTTAAATTGATTTTTCTCAATGTTGAAAGTATTTTTGTTGGAAATAATTTTTGATCCAAGCTTAACCCTGTTACAGAAAACATTTCAGTTTCTCACATTAGCGCAAAAATATTCGCAAGTCCAAAATCTACTAAACGTGAAGAGAGGAACTCTCTTGTGAAATATATTTTTTGCATATATAAAGAATGCTAATTTCATGGCATTTTGAAAATTTAACGTTTAACCGCTCTGTGTACAAATAAATGACGATTTCAAATTGGTTACATTTTGAACAATGGCTTACAGATAAAATAAAACATATCAACGTAATTTTGTTTGTTAACATTGTACAAATAAACAACAAAAGAGAGTGTATTACAAGTTTTTGAGAGATAGACAACCTTACATCATTGCAGCGCACCCCTTGCCATATGGCGCCAAATAACACCGCAAATGTACACCCGGAGGTTAAAAGGTCAAATGTGTGGTGTAGTACAAGTTTTCTCTTACTACTGATAGTGTTAGTTCGGTCTTCTGTCTCGAAAAAATTTACGAAATCAATTTTCTTGCCGGAGTGTTTCCGATCCTAATGGGTAACCCAATACATTTTAGTTGTGAATCAAGAATTCCTGTCTCTATTAAATCATTAAAGTGTACGACAATTAATTATATACCTCCAAATATTTTGACTATTAATTGAATGAAATCAAGGTGAAGTTATGCATTATTTTGTATGTAAAACTTTACAAAGCATAACGATGTAGTTTTTAATTCTATTAAGTACATTCAAAAGAAAGAAATTCAAAGACTGTTTTACATTATTTTTCTTTGTACATTAACGTTTCCAGGGCTCGTTTAATTGACATTGAGAAAGCATTTTTTTGACACGTCCTTAATTTAAAGTGTAAAAGTGTCAAAAACAGCACAAACTTTAAAAATATGTCAAATACACAAAAAATACTGGATGTCTCAGATATCTGAAGTGGAAATAAAAAAATTAAAAGCCCTAGAAGGCCTTTGTTCTCATAAGTTTTGATCGAAGCTCAAAACTTCAAATGCTAAAGGAATTCAATATCAATTCTTAAATGTTGAAGTGAGATCGTATATATATATATATATATATATATATATATATATATATATATATATATAATAAAATACTAGTGTACACGTATGTACGTACTGACAACCAATAAGAATATAGCCATAAAAGGATCTCTGGCATGCTTGTCGTGTATATAAAAGCATGCATGTTAAATATGTTATTTAGACATGATTGGAAAAGAGCTTTTACCCACTTAGAGGGCACAAATTGTGGCTCTATATGATACTTCTATGTCGAATATTCGATTCAACATTAACCACACAGGAGTGGCCAACGTACTTCACCTTCATCACCCAGCAGTTACTTTGAATATCCAAAGCTCAATAGATGACCACGCTTCACAACCAAAGCGAAAAGCCAAGTCTTTTTGAGAGTATGCAAAATTAATTTCGTTGCTGGATTGTGCAACATGGAAGCTGCTCTTCCTTTTGATATTCTAAATTGTCTAGTGCACACACATCCATCAATGACTTGCTGAAGAAGACCTTTAATCATATAATGCAGGAAATAAACCCCGTTTATCAGACAAAATTTTCATGGCAGGATTGTGTTTCCAAAAACGCATCAACATTGAACTGTGAATTAATGGCCTTCAGTGAATTTCAAAGATGAAACCACAATCAAACAGCAGAGCATATGCGTTCATACTTCACACTGTGTGCAATCCACGTGGTAAATGTTTTGCACTACAGTACAATATTTTATTGACAAGAGTGCACTGAAAGTTTTGGCTTGGGGTGAAATTTTGCCAATGGACGTTGTGGATCCTGGTTTCGACCTAAAAAAACCACTGCAGAATTAGCTGTCTTGAATGGTATTCTAAGTCATAAGGTCCTAGGCTTCTTTAAATTCTTAGCTGCATTTATTTCCATCATGATGTGATGCAATTCCGTCAATCATGACTAAATATAGAATTGTTGGGCGCTAAAAAACATCAGCGTTTTAAATCTTTGACCAAGCAACTCGATTTTTTTCTCTATAATCGAATATTATTGGAGAATAGTGAACGAGAAAATTGTCCATCATAGTCTCACATCCTACAATGACATGATTGACGTGATCAAACATGTTGGGATAAAGATAATCATCCGAATCTGAAAGTCAAGTTGCTTATGTTTCCCACATTTTAGCTTTGTACTATCTCTCAGTTATGTAAGTGTACAAATTGGATAAAATGAAATTAACAACATACAAAACATGTTGTGATCCTTCAAATTGTGAAATACATTTTTTATGCATAGAAAAGTTTCTGGTTCCATTGGATTTGAAAAATATTTAATTAATATACATGTATGTGTAAATTTCTAATGTGTTTTGAATTGGATGTGTATATAATGAAAGAATATTAATTAATTAGGTAAATAACAGTACTTACGATTGATTACATCTTGACATTCGAACAATGGTCAATAGATAAAAAACTATGTAATTCTGACCTTGTTTGTCAAAAAGTACAAATTTATGCACATATGAATACACATACAGTCGGAGTAGTGGAATTTCACATCACTGACAGAGAGAGAACCACGCTGAAAGAATTCAAGCAACTTTGTGAGCTTTTATATAAAAAATCGGACATTTCAAAATTTTGAAATGTATACGAAATTTAATTCGTATATGAATAACATATTAAAAATATTATCATTTTATTAGTGCATTTTATATTTTCTTTGTAAATTAATTTATCATTTTTAAATGTTAGTTTTCTCTGTGTGGTGAGAGTATGTGTCCAGGGCCGTGGCTAAGGGGGGCATGGCCCTTCCTGTTGTGTCCCTTGGCTCGCTTCCTCCCGACATCCTTGATGCAAAACTTCATAGTATTCATTCTAATAGACTGTAATTAAGCAAGAGTGAATAAATTTTAGTTAAAATGCATCAAATACTAATGCCATACTATTACAAAAAACTCAATGAAAAAGTACAAAACTATTTTATATGAGTAAAACTATGATTAATTTATTGAACTTTGTGGTGCTACTCCGCCCCTAGCTGGCAAATGCAAGCCACGGGCCTGTATGTATCTATGGAAGCATGCATTTATATTACAGTATTTAAATTGATTTTTCTCAATGTTGAAAGTATTTTTGTTGGAAATAATTTTTGATCCAAGCTTAACCCTGTTACAGAAAACATTTCAGTTTCTCACATTAGCGCAAAAATATTCGCAAGTCCAAAATCTACTAAACGTGAAGAGAGGAACTCTCTTGTGAAATATATTTTTTGCATATATAAAGAATGCTAATTTCATGGCATTTTGAAAATTTAACGTTTAACCGCTCTGTGTACAAATAAATGACGATTTCAAATTGGTTACATTTTGAACAATGGCTTACAGATAAAATAAAACATATCAACGTAATTTTGTTTGTTAACATTGTACAAATAAACAACAAAAGAGAGTGTATTACAAGTTTTTGAGAGATAGACAACCTTACATCATTGCAGCGCACCCCTTGCCATATGGCGCCAAATAACACCGCAAATGTACACCCGGAGGTTAAAAGGTCAAATGTGTGGTGTAGTACAAGTTTTCTCTTACTACTGATAGTGTTAGTTCGGTCTTCTGTCTCGAAAAAATTTACGAAATCAATTTTCTTGCCGGAGTGTTTCCGATCCTAATGGGTAACCCAATACATTTTAGTTGTGAATCAAGAATTCCTGTCTCTATTAAATCATTAAAGTGTACGACAATTAATTATATACCTCCAAATATTTTGACTATTAATTGAATGAAATCAAGGTGAAGTTATGCATTATTTTGTATGTAAAACTTTACAAAGCATAACGATGTAGTTTTTAATTCTATTAAGTACATTCAAAAGAAAGAAATTCAAAGACTGTTTTACATTATTTTTCTTTGTACATTAACGTTTCCAGGGCTCGTTTAATTGACATTGAGAAAGCATTTTTTTGACACGTCCTTAATTTAAAGTGTAAAAGTGTCAAAAACAGCACAAACTTTAAAAATATGTCAAATACACAAAAAATACTGGATGTCTCAGATATCTGAAGTGGAAATAAAAAAATTAAAAGCCCTAGAAGGCCTTTGTTCTCATAAGTTTTGATCGAAGCTCAAAACTTCAAATGCTAAAGGAATTCAATATCAATTCTTAAATGTTGAAGTGAGATCGTATATACACTATATATATATATATATATA
This sequence comes from Hofstenia miamia, assembly GCA_900660155.1. Classification (NCBI taxonomy): domain Eukaryota; kingdom Metazoa; phylum Xenacoelomorpha; order Acoela; family Hofsteniidae; genus Hofstenia; species Hofstenia miamia. The sequence goes on along the minus strand of CABFPE010000222.1, from coordinate 729,057 downwards.
TATATATATATATATCAGTAGCTTTATATTTCAAGCACTTCATTTCAGAAATAGCAATGAAAAAAATAGCAAATAACTGTTCAGGAAGGCAAATTAACTTGATCCTTACTAATTATCACAGCAATAAATATAAAAGCCTCTTGTACAATTGAAGCTAAGCGAATTTGGCGGAGTACTAAAGTTCTCATGAGGTATTCTGCTTCATGCTAGTTATGAAAAAATTTCTAAAAAATAAGGAAAAATTTTATTGAAGTAGTTTTTACTCGATTTATTCCATTTATATTTAAATCTACAACTTCAAATTCAGTGCATTTTAAAATTGCACATCTTGCGATTCGCTGTAAAACAAGGAAATCTGAATTAAATTTGAATTATTACTGAAAAAATCAAATATCTGAATTTCATCAGAATTCATTAATCAAAGTCCTTGTAGTACAAATCTATTTTTCGAAGGAATTCCTGGTTTTTTACAAAATTAAGTGAACGAATTTGGTTTCTACAAAAACATGTCTTCTAGGTACTTTTCTCATAGAAAGGTACAATTCTTTTTCAGTTCTTTTTCAAACTGTGTGGAGTGTGCACCCGCAACGTTGAGAATTTAGAGTTTTTAATGCTATCTGTATATTAAAAGTGCTATAAGCTCTAAAAACCTAGAATCATTACTTCCAGTGTAGCCTTAGGAAGTCTTCTTTCGAACCCTGAAAGAATTTACTATCAAAATTGACTGAAAATATAATATTCCTCAATATATATAAAAATTATACTGGTAGTAATAGTAGTAGTAATACAATTTGATTATAGTATCCAGCAAACAATCTAAGCTATGGAAGTCCAATAATTTTTAGAAACAGACTAGAAACTCTATCCTACCTTTCCATTCCTATATTATATTTCCAGTGCCTTATTAATGTAGGAAATCCACATATGTACCAAGTACCATTAAAAAGACTTAAATGGCCTACACACACATATATATATATATATATATATATATATATATATATATATATATGTATATATATATACCAGTGGTGTGCACAATTTCATTTCATTATTCAACATGCGATTGTTAAAAAAATGTTGGAGGTGTCAATGGTAAAAATATTGTTTGTGTGTATATTGTATTATTAGGCAATGTTAGCAAGAAATATGATAAGAAGTAATTTTTTAGGGGTAATATCTAGATATTGCTTTGTCGCTATAGTTTGAAATGAATAGCTACGTGCACATGTACTATGATACTTATAGACATAGAACTGATGTAATTAACTTCTTATGCATCAACATTAGAAATTATTGAAAGTCATAGTCAGACAATTTTTTGCTTTAAAAAGCTGGGGCTTAGCTCCAACCCAACTAATGCAACACTTCTTAAGTATGATAAACTTAAATATTTATTGAGAAATTTTGAATAAACATTCTTGTATTAATAAACAATATTTATGTAGTACTAGTATTAACAAACATTGAAAAAATAATACTCCAGTATAATATTTTTTTATTAGATTAACCCTATCACTCTTTTATCTAAAAAAATTGAATCTGCATGTCTCACAGCAATGACTGGATGTAGAACGTGTATTCAGACAAACAACTATGTTCACATATTTCTAAATGTCTTACTCCATTGTGTTGCCTGTCGCAAATCAACTGTATCCAAAACTCATAAATTGCTTTGGATAGATGTGGTGAAGGATGCAGTAGACTCAATATTGGCATTAAGGGGTGCGAACGTCATGAGCCCTGAGCTCAGCAATTATTACAAAAAGGTTGCCAGTAAATTTAAAAAATTTAGGTCTTTCACAATGTGAATTCAACGATTATTGCATTTGAACATTAGGGTATATACTATAATATGCAAAGCATAATTTGCAACAAAAAACCTCTTTTCGTTTTTAAAGTTGTAATTAAAAGATATTTGTGATCTACCATATATACTGAATGATTAACTGGTTTGTAACTGCTACCAATTGAGAGTAATGTAGCACGAATTTTAGATTTTTGGAATTTAATAGATAATGTTAGTAAAAAAATCAGGAAAAAAGCATTTATAAATGCAAATAAGTTTTAGTTAAGTTAGCTTAAAAGAGACGAAAAATTTATTGATAAATATAACCTTCGAGAAATATTATATAGCTATTTGTTCTACGCTACTACTGTATCTTTTCATTTTATGCATAATACATTTTAGCAGTTGTTTCAATTTTTCTTGTAATCTAAGATTTGTTTAGGTGACAAAATATGCAGAACTGTATTAAGTATATTCTAAGCCTGGAAAGTAGAAATCATAAAGTTATATACTTAAAATATAATTATGTCATATTATATTATGTTATTTTTGATACATTATATAAATTTCTGCATTATGTTATATTTCATTATAATATTAAAAATAACAATATATTATAACTTTGATAACAAATCTGTTAACTAAATAATGACTTTCCTTAAAAATCGACAGCAATGAGTTATACTTAATGGTAAAAAATCAAAATATATTATGACAGACCGTGGGGTTCCACAGGGCACAGTTCTCGGACCTATTCTATTTGCAATCTATGTTAATGACATAACTCAACAAGTAAAAAACAGTAAAATTTATCAATATGCAGATGATACATGTCTTATAAGTACTGATATAAATGCCTTTAATGCAACTAAAAATCTCCAATATGACATCGAAAATTTAACAAAATATTTCTCAAATAATCAATTGAAAGTAAATATTGAAAAAACACAATTTATAATATTCTCCGTTAAGACAAACAGAAATCTCACAAAAAACATAGAACTTAAATTAAATAATGTACCAATAAAGCAAAGCGAATCTATTAACTATTTAGGTGTTGAAATTGACAATGATTTAAACTTCGAACAATTCTTCATGGCTAAAACTAAAAAAATGGCTTCTGGAGTTAGGTATCTTTATCATCTCAGAAATATTTCAAATACATACCCCAAACAATTAATAAATGCACTCTGCCTTTCACACTTTCAATATTGCTCATTCCTCTTTACAAATATTAATTCAAATCATCGCATCCTCCTGTCTAAAACTTTAAATTGGTCCCTTAAAATACTCAATTTTGCACAAAAACACGACAATGCATCCGATTACCGATTAAAATACAAAATACTATCTCCTTATTATCAAATTCAAATGCATATGTTATCAATATTATTTAAATTCAAATTTGGTCAAGCCGCAATTTCGTTTTTAAAACAGTATATTAAATTAAATGAACGGTCTCAAACATTTTTATGCGTGGATAAATATTTTAATAGTTTTCACCACACAGCAACTAAATTATGGAATAACTTAAATAGAGAAATTAAATTTGAAAAAAATTACAAGAAATTCAGAAAGAAATTGCGAACATTCCTCTTTAATGCCTACTTAATGACAATAATACACTACATTCATTTGAAAATTTTGTATAAAATGCACACACACAATACACACATTTTAATATTATATATATTTATTATATTTGTAAATAGCTTTTTGTAGTTTTGTAGTTTATAGTTTTTGTACCTTTTTCATGTAGCAATAAATTGCTTTTGAATCTAATAGTAATTGTATAATGACATGCAATAGCAAGAAAAGAACTTCATTATTAAATATATAATACTAATTAAAAATGTTAGAACAAAGGACGTAGAAAAACTTGCCTTTGAAATTCAAACTATTTAGTAAATACATACAATATACCCAAGGAACTCCAACAGAATCCTTAAAGTTACAATAATTTTCTTGTTTATACCTTAAATTTTTTGAAACAATGATTCTATTTAAAATTACTTAAAGATACTTTAAAGTATTCGTTGAGTTTTCAAAACTCTATTGTGCTTTAAAGCGACTTAAAGATACTTTAAATTTAATATTTTTCTACAAACCTTAAATTTATTTAAGGTGGCATAAAAATATTATAAAATACTAAATGATTTCAAAAATCTATTGTTGCTTTAAATTTCAATGTATACACTTACTGAAATTGTTTTTTTAATTTAGCACTGATCAATAATTATATTATCGAGCAAAAATATATAATTATATATTTTGCTAGCTATAGTATTTCTCAACAAAGAGCATATGCAANATATATATATATATATATATATATATATATAGTATTTAATCCACATAAGTATATTGAAAAACAAGTGCTGTGGAATTCATAGACTTCAACCTAAAAAAATTTTGCTCTTCCTAACATTGATTATAGTAGAAGCTTCTTACCAATGAAATCAACTGCACAACAGTGATCTGATATTCGACGATTATAGGATCTTCCTGATTAAGAACTGGTCTTTGTCGTGCAGAGTATTTTGGTGGAAATTTGAAAGTCGAACTCCAAATGAAACCTAAATATAAAAATTTTCAATTTATGTTTTAAGATTTTTAAAATAAATCTTTAAATTAAGTTATAGCTTTTTATGAAATTTTACCTTGTTTTGAGTATAAAATGCAAATTTTCAAAATATTGGGACAATTGGAACTTAAGATGTTTGGATGGCAAATACAAAATCCCTCTGGATTTCAGAGTTCCTTGATGTGAAACATAATAAAGGATTTTTTTATAAAGCTGGAGCTAGAACACCTGAGATTCAATATTTGAGTATCGCAAGACAAGTTTAGCTTTTAGATAATTTATTTTTGGGGTTTTCGTATAATGGAAACGCGTGTATTTCTTTCAGAGATGTAAGACAAAGAGAAACGAGCATAAAGGCAAAACTTTCACTTACAGCTTTTGGGTAATAAACAAATGAGTGATGTCTAACAATAATCAGCAATTTATGTTTGAGACATTTGGGACTCGTATTTGAGGGAGACATTTTCGAAATAATACGGATACTTAATTAGGAACGATTAATATACGAAAGGATTTCTTATTGAAGTTCAAGTGGTTTTTCTTAAAGCAATTTCATCACTGGCGTTTCTACAGTTCCACAACAAAAAACATGTTTAATTCCAATTGCTAATTGACCATAGTTATCACAAGCAAACTTACGATCATAAGGCAACGAAATATTACGTATACCAAAGCGAAATTAAGGTTGATTTTCTGTTTGCTTTTGTATTCTTCCCTAACATGTTTTTCAGCACTTCTTGCGCCAACCAAAAAAAATTAATGAGCTAGGGCAGCTGCCCACTTTCCCTTATTCGTTATTCCTTAGTTTTTGATTAAACAATTACTTTGACTTGTATTATGCATTTTGAACACATCATTTATTTAACCATGATATTTGCAACGACTACTATATTTAGTATTCTCTGATTTTTCTGAAAGCCGCATTTATGAACGAAAAATTTAAAATTGTAACATGAAAAATACTTTAAAACAATGTAAATTTTCAGAATGAAAATTTTCTATATTTCAATGTCTTTTACATCAATATAGTCAGCGGATTTAATTACAAATGTCACAATGTGTTTAATAGTATGGAATCATAAAACTTAATATCAATGATAGTTTGGAAACTACAGTTTATAAATGAGGTTTTCAATTTGATTTGATGCCACAGTTACCGAAAAATCAATATAACATTCAAGAGGAAGAATCTATAAAGGTATTGATTAGTCGAAAAATTAAATTTTCCTTTTAGGGAGACTATCAATTCTCTTTTAATGAGATTCGTAAAAAATTAAATTCCTTTGAAGCAGAACTTTTGATAAAACTTGCAATTTCACACAGACGAGTACAAAAGCTTTTCTATATCCAATTAGCGTTCAGCAATGGACAGTAAAAGAGCAAATAAAGTATCTACTGAGGAATGTAATTTGAAACTCTAGTAAAGCTTTCACTTTAAAAATGACCTCAATATGAAAGCCTATCAAATGATAAAGCTGGTAACACGATACGCATTATTTCAAACATAATTTTAGTGTGAATCATTGAAGTAAGGTGTTGCTTTTATACCTTGCTTTGATCATTGTGTAAAAGAGGAAAAATTCATTTTTTACAAAGAAACTATTTAAATCAATTATATCTTTTCATCTTAATTTGAATAGAACATATGTGTCTTTTCTAACAAATCATAATGGTGCCAAACGGTTGGCAGTTATATTTTTGATATTCAATGGGAATATATATATATATATATATAATATATATATATATATATATATATATATATATATGTATATATATATATATATATATATTTTTGCTGATTTCAAATTTATTAAGGAAAATTCACATGAGTCCTGGATAATGTAATATAAATAAAATTTATAAAAAAGACCTTTATTCTTTATGTGCCTTGTATAAATTATTCGAATTGTTGTCGTAAAATCCGAAAAGTCCGGTGCAATCTGCTGTGATCACTCGACCCTAGAGTGCATAAACGTACTTCCATTTTCAGTTTATCCTTACGAAAGCAATCTGAAAAATGCTCCAAAACGTTTGCGCTAAATCATAATAATTTTACCCGTTATCACATTGAGTTAATATTTCAAATATCAGGAAATCAAGGTCATAAACTAAGAATCCAAAAAACTGATTAAGCTCAAATATAATGGCTCTGGCAATGGCAATCCATTTTCAAAAACACTTGGAAGGAAAGCTGCGGGCCAAAACAAATTCACAAAGCATGTGTTGAAAATTCTGATACAGAAGAGGAAAGCTTAATTCACTTTGCAAAAAATGGAAACACATACTAAAAAATCAAATTTATAGTTTTAATAATTGCAAAACTATTTTGGCAAGAATGGTGTCTTCATGTTTTTCCATTTGATCAGCAAGTTTTGTTTGTAGAATATACGTTTTTCATGAAAAGTATACTTTTGATTCGTTTTTAAACTTTCCAATAATAAGTCTTTTTAATTTATTTTTTAATATGTGTCAAGAATATTTTTCAGTGGAATTCAAGCGGCGCCATTTCAATTCATTCAATAATTCAATAAGAACTACAAATTCTTTAAAAAGACTCCTACAGAACAGAGAATTACAGTTACTTAAAGCGATTGTTATCAATGAGTATGCACATGGCAGTCAATTTCCATTATGCTTATGAACTATATGCAAAAATGATTTCATTGTTTTAATATTCTTTTATACCGCTGAAATTATTGCTTAAGTTCAAAAAAGCCTGAAAATTTAAAGTTAAACTGCAAATTATTTTTGAAAAAATTATACACTTTGCAACAACGTCTAGATATAACAAATAAACAAACCAAGCATTGTTATGTTAAACTACATATTCAATATTTCAAGTTTATTCCAAATGTAATTTTAATGACCAAGGAAGTAATCAATTACTACTAATTGCTTAAAACAGACCCTTTAATTAACCATTCCATCTATGATAGAAGTCCATGGATCATACCTATGCTTATTTTTTAATGAAATCGAAAACTATTTGAATTTGATAATTAAACATTATAGTTTGCCATTATAGCTAGAACTGTAGAAACCGGGGTTCTGAAGATCGCTGAGTCGCATGGGAATTACTGGGAATAAACATTTCAGTAGGACTGGGAATTACATGGTATTCAGGTCATAAATGAAGAATTTTGCTAATTTAAATAAAAGCAACATGAATTATGGGAGAGGATATTTTCAAGGGACTTGGATGAAATGGGACTGGCAAAAAACTACTGTGCTTCTGTTGAACCCTAGTATAATGCAATATAAAAATAATTAAAAATAAAATGTGAACTCAGCTGCAAATATCTTAATTTTCTACAACTAATAATGATTGAAAATCAAAACGCTCAAGAAATTCTAAATTATATTTTTTTCTGTCGACCAGAGTCATTCTTAAAACTAAACATTAACGTTTGCAATTAAGGTATGAAATATTGCCATAAATGGAAAATATTCATAATCGAAATAACTTAATTTTCACTAACAATTAAATTTTTAACCCAGTTTCAAATTATCTCAAGCACTACAAACAACTAATAATTTGAAATTGGGCTCAAATATTTATTTCTGTTTTATGCATATAATGGAAATGACCAAACAAAATATATATTAAGATCCACATGTACTTAAATAATGTACATTGGGTATGTATATCAATTATTTCACAATCGATTTTTGACTTGCATGCGAAAAAGGCGGCGATTACTTCGCGATTGTCAAGTCAAAGTCACTTTTTCACTGGGAGCGTACTTGATTTTAACGACCACTTTGTTGAAATAGGTCGAAATCTATTTCCCCAATTCATTCAAATTCTATGTTAGCGAAGACATTTATTCCTTAAGGCAATTGTATTAACTGTATTAACCTAGCATTACCTCAAACTTTTATTGTTAGACGTTTTTCAATAATCAGAGAAAGAGGTCATTATATTTTAACCATGATCTTGGGATTGAACTGACTTAAATGCTCGACATGCAATTAGCAATAGTGGTATTAACAGTCCAGGTGTCTTTACATTGAGAAAATGCTCTTGCATTGATTGCATGGATTTGTGAAGATATTTTAGTATTAGCAATTGCATGCAAGAATTGTTTACACATCTGCATAAATTCTACGTAAATATTAGTCTTCAATGTAGCACAGTGGTGCTAAGCTCGGTAATTCATTTTCGGCTGTCTTGCAATGAATATTTTACCTATCATTTAATTGCATTTAATTTTGTTTTTTATTTTTGAATATTTAGCATTTACCTCTTTAATTTTCATGAGATATTTGCTTTAGCATGGCAGTGATGTCCAAGCACATAAGTTTTCTGCAATTTATAATTAATTAATGAGGGATGAAAATATAATTAATTATAATTGTTCCAACACAATAAATGAATACATTGTGAAGGTAAAAGGAATGATATCAAGCTAAAATTATATATATATATATATATATATATATATCTTAGCGCAATGCTTCTCTATCAAATAAAATGATCAAGCTAGCATATATTGTGCATTACAAGAAACTAAGGAAAATCAATTATTCAAAGCATTCCGGCTCGAAAAATTTTCATGCTCTTCACATGGATGACCTTTTCAATGCTATAATTATTCCACCAGATGAATGTAAAAATGGACATGGGCAGATCACTTTGCCGGAACCCTGCATAGCACACTAAAATCAATGCTATTTCAGTCGATTGTGTGTCCATTTTTAGTATACTTAATTTTATCGACTTGCTACACCAAATTAGGTTATGTTAGGAAATTAGTGATTAGTTGATGGACTAGTTCTTGCTGCAAACCGATTTTAAGAAAGACTGCTTCTATAGAAATTTAGTTTTGTTCACAAAACAAGTGTGTTACCCTATGGCACAGTTTGTTGAAGAGCGGTTTATTTACCTCAGTAAAAAAATTGATAATATATTCTTTTTGTGAATCCTGACTCAAACTCAAAAAATTCTGCAAATGCAGATATGAAATTTAAAAAATCGGATGATACGAAATGAATGTTGATGAGATTTTATTTTATTATTATTATGTTAGAATGAAGAAGCCGGACCTTTATCGGCAAGGAGAACAGTGAAAGCTGCCATTCACACCAGTTGTAACTGACAAATCATTGCCAATTTGCTGGATCACAAATATGCTGGGAAACATTTGGATGCTGTTAAAACTACTGCCGCAACATCATATCTCAAAGATGTGGACTCAATATGTTTGCCGGAATTTAGTAATTTCTTGGCACAAGAAGCCCCATATTCAGAATGTCTATTTGCGCCAGATTACAAGTCAGTGAAACCGTCAGGTTGTTGGAAAAGCGGTAGAAAAATCGGCTTTTCAGATAATCTTTTCAATATTGCAGTGACTCTGGTGGGGACAACAGCTTCTTCGGCTAGCTTGGAGCAAAATTGTTCGACTTTGGGGATGACATGTGGAATTGTACGCACCCAACTTGGGATTTGAACTCTCAAACGTCTTTTTTACTCCATTTGATATGTATGCAAATTCAAAATAAAATACAATAAATTACAAAAACATGTTTTTTGTAGTAAGTACCTGAAAATTGCTATTTACAAAAAAACTTTCAAATGACCAACCCTGCCACTAATAAAGTAGCCTAAGTGAATCCATCAATTTCCTTAAAATCACAGTTATTCAAAAAATAATTGTTAAGGGTGCAAACAGAAGGCCTTCTATAGTATGGAGCAAGGACAAGGAATCGCTATATAAATTCCTAGAGATTTTTTATATAATAAAATAATATGCACGACACAATAAACCTTTTTGCCAGCTGCTTTAAAATTGATAAATATTGGAGCTCTTCCCGCTTCATATTGTGATATTCTTATTTAAATTTTCAAATTTTTGTTTTTTTTCAATACAAATTGTGCAATTTAAGGAAGTAAAGCATGGATATAATGCAATTCAGTACAATACAATATATATATATATATATATATATATATATATAAATATATATATATAGCAATGCTAGTTTGGTGTTAATTTTGATTTTATCCACAACTTGCATTTTTGATTTTTGTTACCTATTGTCAATTGCAATGTCAGGTGTCCAGATTTCACCAGGTCGAAATGACATCCAGGTTGCTTCACTCGAGGTTTCATTAATGGACCAATTGATGAAATCATCATGCCAACGTTGGTCAAGCCAAACTTTAGTTATCATTAGTTGCTGCTTTTCATCCTAAACGAGAATCATTAAATTATATAAATCGAAATGGTCGTAGCCTTGATTTTTCTCAGAAAGTGGAATCATTTTATAAATTTACATAGTTTCTTAATTCAGTACTCAAACCCTATTCGGCCTAGGGGGAATTCTTAACCCCCCATTGAATTTTTCGTTATTACTCTTTCTTTAATGATACTTCGTGACTTTTTGTAACTCTTATTGGGGATCACAACTCCCGAATGAACATTTTCAAATATCTGGAGAATATCAAAATCTGGGTGTTGATAATTTTATTTTACTTGAAATTGAAATACTAAATCTGAAAAAAATGTTTTTCAATATCCCATATTCTAATTTTTTGCCCCTAGACGAACAGATAAATAAAGACAAGACATTATTGAATGGTCACAAAAATTGAAAAAATCCGTGGTGTTACATTTACAAAAAAATTTGTGCTATAGTGTTGTGCAAAATCTATGCGATGTGTTAATAATTTAATATATTTCTTGATTGTATCAGCCGATTTCTAATATGGACCCCTCGATTTTACAAAATAGACGGACCTTCTTCTATAAACAATTAATTACAAAACTAAGATTCATCTGTTTCCTTCAAGCAGTAATTTGCTAACTGTGCTTACCTGCAATAGTTGAAATGGAAAATACACCATGCAATTGAAATTTGAAAGTTTGGAAATTGATTTATATACAGGTATATGCTTGCATTATGGAGCTATGTTTCCTGAAGTCAGAAAAAATTAAAAATGAATAGAGGACAAAATTACAATGTTATAAGTACTAAAACAAAACCATTAAATTTCTCTTTCAAATTTGTAAATATTAATCATGCTTTTAAAAACTGCACGTGAATTTGTGAATAATCTTTTTTATGTCATCATAAATGAATGTTTTATAAAGACTAAAGAAAATCTCGCTTACGCAAAGAGTGCTTACAACAGGTGTGCAAATAGTATACCAATTTCATCCTCAATTAGTAAGGTATTTTTTTAATGCTTATTGGACAATAATTTTGTAAATATTTCGAAGTAGTTACGAATTTTGTTGTTTATGTCTAAAATCAAAAGTTTTTGTGGTTATACAATTTTCGACCAGATGGGTTGTAAATATATTTTGGCCTGCAACGAAATGCTATCCTTTAGTGCTCAAAGATCACCATACATACATATTTTGACATCATGAGAATTAAATGGTTTTTGATTTTCATTTGGTCCTGGATAACCCGCAAATCTGAATAGTTTATATATTGCTTATTGCATAGTTTGTTGGTGATATCATTTTGTTAAATTTCTCCATTTGTAAATATAATTTTACTGTAATATGTACGGGCAATGCGCAATTGTTTCTGTACTTAGCTTGAACTGTGTTTATATAATAATTTGGGCTTGAGCTGAGCCTGTTACGGTCAAGTTTAGCTTCGAAGCGATTTGCGTCAAATATTTTGTAAGCTTAACAAATTAGGGCTTGAAAATGATTGCTTGGTTTATGAAAACCCCTTTACTGGAAAACGTACTTTAAAAAAATATTTGGAAAAGGCTTTAAGCACGGTTTCCATATTTACAAAGTGATTTTTGGAATCATTTATCACCTCTTCAAATTGTATAGGACTTATCACAATTCCAGATTTTAATTGCAAGAGTTGCTTAGTATTTACATAGTAACTGTAGTTGTTACTTATTAACTACGATTTGCTTTCAAAAATTGATTATTTTTATATAAGAATTTGAAAATTTGAAAACTAAGCGTTATATTAAAATGTATGCATCATTGAACATTACTGCTAAAATGGAAACTCATCATCATCATATAATTTAATTAATTTAACTTTACCTAAAGCTAGAATAATTTAATTTCTATAAAGTAATTGAAATAAATGCTGTAAATTAACTCCTTCTTAATAAAATAATATTTCTGAGAAACGCATGCAAATAAAAAGATATCATTGCATGCTATATATATATNTTGTAAATAATGCATACACAAAAAATTTGGACGAAATCCGAGTGAATTAAAATTTCAGCATATTACGATTAAAGCAGCCGATATATTTATTTCCAATTTATCTAGCGACATATATATATATATATATATATATATATAAGTATATTTAATCTTTTTTCGAATCTTAATTCAGAAATTACTTAAGTGTACACAAAAAACATACACAAACTTAAAAGAAATTCTAAAATCCTAATTTAACATCAATGTACTATGCTAAATTAGCACGCTCTTATGAATAAGCAAAAATTCATCAGCAACTTGCGATAATGACACTCTAATTTGTCGAAGCGTGTTACAAATAAAGAAATCTGTACTTAGATTTCAAATATTTATTTGGGGAAAAAAGGAAAAATGATTTCCTTCTGTCTCCTTAAACAATGATGTTCTGTCTTAATCAAATTTCTACAATTTATGTAAGTAAAAACGAATAAAATTTGCTTAAAATTGTAAAATGTGTATTAATAAAAATTTATTTATTTTGTGAAAAGCAGATTTTGCATTGATTTGCTTTGTGAGCTCAAGGCAAATATGTTTGTTGGCAAATTATATTTTTGAATTATAATGATTTTGATAAAAAAGCTATTTTAAAGTTCAAAGACATTGAGGTCACATGTTTATGTTTTCGCTTGAGTGACACCTAACATTTAAGATTATTAAAATATCAAAATTAAATAGCATTTTAGAAAGTGTGCTTTATTAAAATAAATTGCTGAATAAGTTACAAAAGTGCACCAGGAATGCAAATAAAATATAATTTTAACACAAGACATTATCGCGGTTACAACTGATCAAATGCACTTCTGTATTATAGTACACTTTGTACTCATACAATATAAAAAAGTCGAGCGAGCTGGTTGCGTAGACTTGTCAACGAGCCGAAAGTTTTAAGCTCGGCTTGGCCTGTCAAGCAGAACTTTTAAACGAGGCTAATTTTATTTGGCTGAATTCGTTAGAACATTTTGCGCTCTCTCAAGATTTTTTGAATATTGTTCCTGATAATTAATAAACATTTAAAATTAGAATATAAAGAACACAAAAATTGCATTTTGAATGAAACAATAAGAATATTCTGTTGGATCCGATTAATAGCGTTCAAATTATAGGGATGAAGACGATGCTGTAAATTTGCAAGAAAAGAATAAAGAGAACAATAAACTGGCTACATTTAAACAAAGATTTTTGGCTTGTTGCATATCGAATGCAGTGCTCAAGCTCGGGTCTGCTTGGGTTAGTTTGGCTCGGCTCGGCTCGGTTCGGTTTCTTGACAAGTTTTCCATTATAGAAGATATTTTCAAAAGCATTATGCATATTAAAGGTGAAAGCTTAAATAAATTTTACAGTATTTGAAAATATAATTTCGTGAATGAAGATATCTAGAAAGCACAAATATATTGCCCTTGGAAAGCTGTATGTATTAAGTGATTTTAACCATTAAGCAAGCAAATGCTACATTCTCGTGGTGATAATAGAAGTACACTAAAATAACATTTTCTTAGTAAGCATCTTTGGTGCGCAGCCTTATCATCTGGGTGTGGCTTCTAGTGGAATAAAATTTATTCCGGAGATTTCAAAGAAAAACAGCGTGTGCCTAGTAATATGCTGCAATTCAGTATTAAAGTTTACTCCAAATACAACTTTGTTGTCCAGTTGAAAATACAATAATTGATACACAAACTATTGTATACACGTAAAAAGTAATCGTACAAAAAGAAATTTGTCTCAAAAGTACATCATGAAAACCTGCTTGCTCCCAATCATTATATTGCCATATTTTTAAGAAAATTAAATCGAACTCAAAAATATTCGAAGTTATTTAAAAGACAGAAATTTAATTAGCAACAGTTTCTGATGCTATAAATCTATATTTAAATTAATTATTAATTTGTTATCTTGCAGCTGTACGCAGTTTCCATAAGATCCTTTACTATGCATTTATATCGAAATTATGACATACTTTACTATTCATATGTTTATATATATATATATATATAT
>CABFPE010000222.1:701973-713494 GCA_900660155.1 Hofstenia miamia | reverse complement strand
TATATATATATATATATATATTAATGGATATGGTTGAAGCTAAGCTTAAAGATTGTAATAACAAAGATAAATTTATTTATGTGTACTCGCTATGTTGACGATTTATTTGGTGTAGTGGATAATGGGAAGATTGCGAATGATCTGTTAAATTTTTTAAATGACATTAATCCATCTTTGAAATTTACAGTTGAAAAGGAACAAAATAAAAGATTAAGTTTCTTAGGTGTTGAAATTATTAAAACTGAAAACGAATTTGTAACGAAATGGCATTAAAAACCCACAAATACTGGACTTTATATTCCTTTTGCATCACATTGTGAGTTGATACATAAAAGAAATACGATCACAGCCATCTTAAATCGAGCTCTTCTTACATGCTTCTCATAGTAACATCTAATAAATGCATTTGAAGCACTATCAAACATCTTGTTAAGAAATGGATATCCACAAAAATGATTAAATCGTAAATTGATAGAATATTTTGTAGTAAACCACAACAAAGAAAAGATCAATAAGAAGAGAGAATAACTTGGAAACTACATTATATTACATCAAATTCTGTAACTACCTTAAAAAAGAAGATCCAACAATGTAACCAAGAATTAAATTCAAGATTATGCCAATATTTCAAACTCTGAAGATATCGCATTTTCTCAAAAACAAAGACTTTATTTCAACTCCTTTAGTTTCCTCATGCGTATACAATTATAAATGTGATGAATGTGAAAGTTCATACATTGGAGAAACGAGAAGGCAATTGGATTACAGAATTTCAGAGCATATGCGAGGTCATCTTCAATCAGAACTATATTGAAATGAACATGCACCTAAGATGAAAAACTTTACTATTTTAATGAAAACCAAGCATATAAAAATTGCAGAAGCTATATTCGTAAATGAAGCTAAAGAGAATCTATTAAATGAACAATTAAGTCAAAGACTAAATATCGTATAAGATCTACGAATTACAATTTTAATATCACAAAATTTGTATTTATCACCATATTATTTTAGGTATTTTGTACTGACGATGAGTGGAGACACTCGAAAGATGTATACATAAAATATTTTATGTTTTTTACAATGAATATATATATATATATATATATATATATATAATATTTTAGAAATTACATATATATGAAAAAATTAATTTATGCAAATTCGGCAGGCTTATGATAATCATAGTTGAGCAAAAGTTATTAAATAATCTATTCAGAAAAATTTAATCAATTGCATTTTCTATTCTATTGCAGTATTCGAGTAATTATTCTCATGAAATTATTGTTCATATTTTATTGGTAGAAGCATAATTTAATTTAATAAATTTCTACTTTCTTCTAAGTGCATATTGCGATTTGTTTGCCAAACGCTCCAAAATGACACTAATCTTTGATTTCGAGGCTATGCTTCTATCAATAGTAGAAAGCGTTTCTTAGATAGCTAGAATTCGATACAAGCTGATCAATTCTATTTCGCAATTCAATTAAATGATTGCGTAATAATTACATGTCCTATCCAATACTTTAATTGACTCGTCCTGAACTCAATTTATATTTAAATTTTTGAATATATGTGGAATGGCTTTTATCTGTTTCGAATATTTTGAGAAAAAGAAGAATGTTGCTACATTTAAAGTCAGGATAAATTTCTCTTTTTATGAAGAAGAGAAAAAATCATTATTCAGAAATTACTTAACAATATATGTATATATTTTTATGCTGTGTCTGAAAGCTTCCATAAACTCTGCAAAGATATAATAAAATAAACTATTACATTTTTTGAGTTTTGCCTTTTAAATGCTATTAATTGAGTAATATGTGATTGTAAAATTTGAAAATCCTTCATTTGAATTCAATTATTACTTTTCTAGAATTATAAAATATCTTTTGACATTACTTTAAATATCTTCCATTTATGCAGTTGCTATATTTCTCTTGGTCTAAACGTAAATTTAGGTTAATTATTACACCTTCGGTTTCGTCTACATATAGCACTATAACTCATATTGAATTTATACACTTATGCTGTTGTGTGGTGTGGGTGGCAGTAAAATTCGCATCAATAATTTTTTAGGATGTTTAACGTTTTTCATTCTATGTTAGCTTGGTTAAATTTCTATTCATTATACTTTTCTTTCCCCGTTATGATCAAAATTTTAAAGATGCTTGAAGATGTTCTGGTGCATAATCGCTACGCTATTGTTGTTTGTTTAAACTTCAATGAATTTGTATGGACATTTCTAAAATTTCTTTACTGTAGCATATTAACTAATTATACAATTTTTGAGCATGAGCATAGTATTGAAATATTATAATAATAAATAATTATTTACTACCAAGAACTCTTCAATAATTGAATTTTGTTTTTTTCAATTTGCGGTTACTTTCATGAGCACAGAGAAGAATTCACTTGACATAGAACCAGGGGTGCCAAACTTTGGGGAGCTTAAGTCCCTCTGTTTTCTGAAAAAAAAAAATTTGTGCATGTAATGTCAATAAATTTTTATCTATTTTTTAATTTTGTCCTTTTTTATTTTATTGTAAAACTAATTATTACACAATTGTTATAATAAATACATGTGGTTCTTAAAAATAGACATAAACAGAATTTTGAAAATTTCTTAACACGGTTTGCAATGTTTTCTGAAGATGACAATGGTTAATGTAGTGTGTTGTACAATGTAATATTTATAGCCTACTTATATTTTCATATTATGAATTGATTTTGATTATGATTGAACAATATTAACTATGTGTATTAACAGTTTTAGAACTGGCATATTTAAGTTCCTACTGAATTATGATTTTCAAAAGTGACACTTGTCAACTTTGAAAGAAACATTGTAAAACAATTGGCAATAATAAATGGCAAATTTTATTTTATCATCAGCAAAAAAAAATTAATTACAGTTGCAGCTGTTTTCATCTACTTTCATGAGATTGAAACTCAAAACTTCACAGAGATTTAAAGAAATTGATTATTAAGGATTGTTATGCATTTTCTACGTATGTTTGGTAATAATTCGATATATATAAAAAACGCAGTACTTTGTTACTTATAAAATTTGATAGAAGAAATACAAGAATATTCCTATTTAGTGTGTTGTTTTCTAATCTCTGCTCGTCTCAATGTATGATATTGTTTTATTGTGAAATAGAATTACGAATCAGTGTTGTTGTTAATTTCATGCTGTGGCTCAATTTTGATTGCCTAATTTATGTATTTTAAAAATTTCAATAACTTGCAATTGAAAATCAATTTAGAAAAGTTACATTTTTCACAATGCACACCCCATGTAGCTCAAAAATTGGTCAAAGAATTTATATAAAAATACAAAATTTTGAGTAATTTCTAAACCAATGTTGCCTCATCTTACAATATGTGGAAGAGATTATCAAGGTGCTGCAGAAATATAAGAAATGTACTCAATTATAAAATGAACATGAAAATGCTTTTTTATCAAAAGTGAAGCTAAAACTCTGCTCCATACAATGTGAAAATTTTTTGTGCTGTGCATCCTAGGTAAATCCCCGTGCCACTGATAAATGTTTCCATTAAATACGCATGTTTCAATTGATATTTTCATAATCAGAAAAACATTTTGAGGCACAAAGTAATATTTTTATTTATTTCAACAAACAAATTCTTTGTGTCCCATTCAGAATTGTAAACATCATTTTTGCAAATTTTTTTTCCTGTATCCTCTTGAATATTAACTTTTGTTTGGCATTTTGAGTGTATATTTATGTACTTTTAAATTGTTATAAGCCTTATGAATTGGAATAAGAGGTTAGGTTAAAATTTGAAGTTTAATGTAAACTCTGGTATTCATTAATTATATCAAGGAAATACCTTTTATACAACTTATGAAATTTGAAAATGTGCAATAATTGTCCTCTACAAAAACTATATATGAAAATTTTTTGAATTTCTAGCCACCTCATTTTTAAGAGCATTTTTAAGTGATTATTGTGGGAATTATTTGAAATTTTGAAGTAAAATAATTTTATTCTTGTAATTCATTTTTAAACCATAGACAAATTTCAACTACATCTCTGTCAGAGTTTATGAATTTTGAAAATTTTTTAATGAATTTTAAATTTTTTTGAACAAATTTTAATAGGTCAACCATAATTAAAGATAGCTAGAAAACTTTTGTTGTTTTAAATTTTGCAAGAGGGGAAGAGATTGAAACAGAATATTAATTCTGCAATCTTCTTTCTAGTATGAAAGAAAAGCACAACTTTCCATTTTTGGGTGATCATTCTTTAAAATGTAATTATTATTTCAATTTGTCAGAGAATAGAATTGGAGGTCTGAGGCGGAGGATAGCTTCCGCATGAGAATCACCATTTAAGTTTCGTGTGTGATATAATTAAATTATTAACTTTTTGTCTGCTGTTTTTTCAAATTTTATGGCTTGATTAACAGCTAATCTAAATGAACTTAGAATTCTAAAATTATGTGTTCCATAAAAACCTTTTCTGAATACAGGTTGATAATTATTAGGCTCGAAGATAACAAACATTTTATTGTTAGTGTGCAAAGCGATAGCATCGCCTTATTATGGAAGCAATGCCCTCTATGCGTGTTCATTTATATTAACCAAGAAACCTTTTTCATTGCAGACATTTTACACGTCCAAAAGACACTAAATCTGTTGAATAATGTAATAATTTGAGCACTCCAGTATGCAAAGATGATCACTGAATTCTCTGGTATTTGCCATGTAAATGACCTTTGTAAGTTCCTTGAAAGTTTCTTACTTAATTGATTATGTACAAAATTAGTTGCGATGTCGGCATTATACTTGAATACATTATTGCTATCGCTTTCATAGCCTTACAAAAACAGTTTTAGGGATGGGAATCACTGACGATCCCATAGTAAATAGTATTATATTTTTGAATTTGTAATTAAACGATATTTGTTTGCTAAAAAATATTTATTTGACTGCAAATTAATATTTTACATGTGGCTACATAAATCACCTATTTAAGCCAGAATGCCGATTATATCACCCAAATTTAGTATCTCCATTGAACGAGAAAACTTCAATGTGAAAGTCGAAAGCACTGGAGACGCATGGTGGTCAATGCCAGCGATAGTCCGGTCAGCCTGTTTTATACAAACTCAGTCTTTCCCCTTTGACAATCAAACCTGTTATCTTGAAGTAGGATCGTGGTACTATCCCCCAGGAGAACTTTTTCTCAAAGTTATAGATGATAGAAAGAAGATGGATTTTAGTAACAGTTTAGAAAATGCACAATGGAGTCTAGTTTCTTCAGAAATTACGGTATTCATTTTCAAAAAATTATTAATATTAAAAAATTCTTGTGTAGAATTTTTTTAGTAATGAAAATATCGCTTAATGTGGCAGTCCGCAGAAATATTAACCTCATAAAATATTAAGTGGTGATGTGAGACCAAAGCAAATAAGGATACGATAATCATACGTAGAAAAAAACAAGTCCAAGAGAGCAAATGGGAAAATTTGTTGAACGAATAGACCTTCCACATCCAATAGTTTTAGAAAATTGTTTGTATAATTCATTCTAAATTCTATTCTTTGAAATCACTTGTGATATTTTATTTACTATCCCCTTTGCTTCTATTCTTTTGAGATTTTGATTATTCTCTCATCACTCAGAGGGTTATCATTCAATTCACTTGAATTAATCTTTGTTATCGATTTCGGTTTTTCTCTAGCAAATATTTAATTTATAACTAACACCTGTAATTATATAAATTTACTAGAATCAAGACTAAACAAAGGCGGCACTTCACTTCAGCTTTCCTCGCAATTTGCTGACTGATAATATGTATCTGATACACTATAATATAAGTACTAATCTAATTATTACGTCCCAATGAAAACCATGAGCAATTGGTTAGCTTCGCTAATTTTAAACTTGGCTTCGAGGCAATTTTGAACTTTTGGTTGTTTCAAAGACTAGTAGCTTCGACTCAAGTAAAGTTTACAGGTTTATACGAAAGTTAGTTTGAAATTAGTTTACAAAATTAATTAGCTTAGTATTTAAACGTGTTTTACACAGTTTCTTTGTATTAAAGAGTTATATAGGGACAAAGAAATATATATTTAAATGACAGTTTCAATAAATAGAACATCACACAAAAGACATAGGTACATAAAATTCCATTTCAGATTGACAGGAGTAAAATCGAAACACTAGAGAAGAAATTGTCAACGAATAGATAGCAGATATATGCACTTTCAAAAGTACATTATTTTGTTTTATATTGCATTTGACCCATTAGAATTGTATCTCAACGTTCTAACAAGTGCACGCTATAATCTATATGATATAAAATTTGCTTACACATCTATAAGCTGTTTATAAAAATATTTTAGGTAAAAGATTCATATCATGAAGACTACCAAATGACGTTTCGTACGCTTGTTTTCACAATTCATTTTCAGCGAAAGTCTCTGTATTATTGCCTTATCTTGATTATCCCATACATATTGGTCAGTGTTGTTTCACTAGCGAATTTTCTTCTTCCGTCAGAATCAGGTGAAAAAATTGCACTCGGTGTTACAGTTCTGCTCTCACAGTTTGTTAATCTACTCAATCTTGTAGATTTGATTCCTGAGTCATCAGATAGCTTTCCAATTCTTGGTAATGAAATAAATTTACTTGCAATATATATATATAATATGTATGCCATTGTTTAGTAGAAATACAGCATCCATTTTTTAAATTAATAGTTACTTTGACGTAGGACTTCGCCCGTTATATGATTACTAGGAATCAAAAAATATTTGATGGTAGTATTTGAAATATTGGATTTTTACGTGGTAAAAAATGCTAGAATACGCGAGAAAGACATTTGAATTCGGAAATATATTTACAAAGAGAACGCTCTCCGCTGCTTCAAGATAAACATTTGTCTTATTTTTAGAAAAGATTTTCAGCTTTGAGAAGAATTGTTCAACCTCTACAGACTTTAGATGCGTAATATTTAGTTTCATTTCTAAGAGCTCACAACGTGTTCCAACTTTGTTAGTTTTTCTAGTTCCTTTAATCCGCCCAGATTAAATGTTTATTAATTTTCTGTTACACCCGAAGCAAAACAAAAAATCAATCCTTAACCTTAGTGCGAAATCTGATCCGGTCTGTGAACTCCAGTGCATACCCAACAAAAATAGGACAGATTTATTATTGTTTACCATCTACTAGTAACGTCAATTTGAAATTTTTGCCTAATATTTTACACTAATAACCTTAAATTATTCTTAAATTCTTATAACTACTTGTTAACTTGAAGAGAATGAGAAAGAATATATATATATATATATATATATATATATATATATATATATATTGTGCGTGGAAAAATTAAATAGTTAGATTTTTTCAACACACTATTTTAGCAATCTAGAAACAAATTATTTACGGATTATACAGTGCTTTTTGCATTAACTGTGGCAAAAGGCAAAGTACGCTTACAAACCATAGTCATCATACTACAATGTACAAAGGAATGCTACAATACAGAAAATACATGGAAAGAGAGAAATATATATATATATATAATATATAGTTAAATTTTTTCTTTATTTATTAATAGTACCCATTTAGGTATATATTATTTGGTTTCAATGAGTCTAGTTGCGGTTTCTGTTACTATTACTGTAATTGTGTTAAACGTTCACTTCCAATCAGATGGAGATCGAGATATCCCTCCTATCTTACGTTACATCTTTCTTGAATCAAAACTACGAATACTATTCTTTCCTCTTTCGACGCAGACCATGCTCAAATCGGAGTCAAAGAATATAAAGTACGTAGTTGATAATCCTTCACATCAGTTCCAACAACCAACATTTGCCTTTTATAATGACCTTAATTGCTCTGTAAGTAAAATTCCCCAGCAGAACAATCTCCCATATGAAAGTCCAGTTTCAATGGAGATTCTAGAAATCCTCAAGGATATATGTAAAATTCTCGATCGCAATATTAAGACAAGAGAAAAGAAAGAACGAAGCAGTGAGCATATTGAAAGTTGGAGACTTCTTGCCCGTGCAGTAGATAGACTATTTGCTGTCATTTATGCATTAGTGTTTGTTATTTGCATTTTTTATTTACAGAAAATTGCGTCCTGATTTTATTATATTTTTACTAATATTTATATTTTATTATACAATAGAATTTACAGAGATATTCAATTCAAATATAAACAATATTAGTCAATTTAAAGAATTAATTGTTTAATTAATGGAAAATTTTTCATAGTGCTCTAAATGTTCATACATGTATACATAGAGTAATCGACACTTGCAGCTTATAAAAAGTGACTTCTGTTTTTTTAACCAATAACCGGAATTAGATGAAGTCTCGAAAATCATTTTTCTTCATTTAATATCCATAGAATTAAAATTTTAAGTCATAGTGCATGCTGTTGGTTATCAAAATATTTGTTCCATATCAAGACTTTTTATCCATCACTTTAAGTGTAGCACAATTAAATTTTTCCATCGCAAGTGTAACAAATTGCTTTACAATTTATATATTATGTTTGCTGTTCGTAATTTCAGAATCTGCTTTCTGCATAGCTGATTTTACAATCACTAATGAAGGTGTAAGAGCGAGATCGGGACAAACTTCATTACGCATGATCCTTGCCTATGGCTTTCTTGACACTGATGTTATCAATATTGACAATGTTTTGAAACTAGCGAGGATCAATGGTGTTTTTTGTGAGTAGTAGAAAAATGACTTTATTTAAACCGATAAGCAAAAATAGTAAAAATTATAAGAAGAAAGGCAAGTACTGCAGTGTCAGAGATGAAATTTGCAGCATGCATGTGAATCATCATAGCTAGTGTTTAAAAAGAGTAGCATATGGCACATCAATTTAACTTTAAAAAAGCTTAGGAGCATCACAAACGGAGACATCTGTGTTAATATGCAGCTAATTTGCTGCTAATTATAAGCAACCCTTGCTACGCGATGAAAATGAGATTGCCGAGACCTTACTTTCTTTAGTTTTGACATATTAAACAAAGCAAAAGAACTGGACAGACGATTTGTCCTAATGGTACATAAAATGAAATGTGAAGAAAGCCATCAAAATCATGAGCATCATATAATATTGGATTAAACATCCTTGTATTTGAATAAGAAAAATATTGGAAACAGATTTTTAGCGAAAAAAAGCCTATGTTTATAACCAGAGATTTTAGATATCTACTTATTACATATTCTTTGAAACATATCAAGAAAAGGCCTACTAAATTTATTTAATAGGCCTTGATCAAGACATCAGATATCGGATAAAGACGGGAACCACACAGGAGAAGCTTACATCGAAATGGATAGAATCACCGTTTTATCAAGTGTAATTTTATAGACTTATTGGTTTTGTATGGTAAAGAACAACGTAAAAACCTAAAAGCATGATTACATTTTGCGAGTTTATAGGACACGTGATCACACCAAGAAACACCCAAATCACGCTCTAACTAGGGCAAGCATCTATGTCGTTAGCAAGTTGTTGAAGGGGATTAGTAATATTTCCAAAAATAATCCATTCAGAACTAAATCCAGAATTAAAGTCCATCTTATTGTTGGTAGTCCATTTAGAAGGTGAAATTTGATCTTTTCTTAGATTTTCAGAAATCCTGTTGAAAATACTTAAGGCATCAGCAAAGAGATATGCATGCATGTGCTATTTCAGTTATTTGTGTTTTTTTCATGGTTTGATTGTTCAATATGTGATTATAACAATGGGTTAGTATATCTTACTTCCATGATGATTTTCAGTGCAGTTATTGTGATATTGCTTAGATGTACGGTTACCAATTTTTTCCTTGCATTTCTTAAATTACTAAATTTTGCAAAAAAATGAACTTACTTAAAATCAGGCGTGTACTCTAGAGTTGCTCAGTGCGCTCAGCCCACTTTGGTAATATTGATTGAGGACCAAGCCCCCTTGCTAAAGTTAGATTACGGTTTGGAATAGTGGATTTTATTTGTTGAGAATTTAATTTTGGTGA
Source organism: Hofstenia miamia (assembly GCA_900660155.1). Taxonomy (NCBI): domain Eukaryota; kingdom Metazoa; phylum Xenacoelomorpha; order Acoela; family Hofsteniidae; genus Hofstenia; species Hofstenia miamia. Next base: position 703,470 of record CABFPE010000222.1, on the reverse strand, counting down.
AAATATGATATAAAAATACCGTACTCAAACTTAGAGTCCCGTTTTTGTTAATTATTTATGAGTACAGCTTTGCTTAAAATTCAACTAATTTGTTCAGCTGTTAGTGCTGTAATTATTAAATTTAAATCAATTAATTGAAATATGTCTTATTACTCTAAATTAAAAATTAATTTTAAATTGCTAAATTTTTGTCATCTGAAAGCTTATACATGTTCTCTTCTACGAGGTATGTATATACATGTAAAATTATGATAGTTATTGTCTATTTTTAATGCAATAGTCTAGTTTAAGCAACACATAATTTGAAAATATACATAAGCGTAAATTCAAGAGAAATTCAAATAAAGATTTACTATAAATAACCCAGAAATTCTTAAAGTTTGTGGTGGTATCCTAAAAAATATCAAAACACAACATGAACTAGAAAAGTGTTTATGAATTTTAATTAGCCTCGAAAATGAGCAAGTGCTCATAAATTTGTTGGAAGCAAGAAATTTTTACCAAATTGTTTATCAAAATTATTTGCCAGCTTCATGCAAACATCTACAGGAGGGGTTGATATCTATACTAAAGGAGGCTGAACCCCTCTACCACCCTCAGATCTCCGGCACATATGCCTTTTCATCAAATTATTTTGTCCAATTGCTTATTAAAGGCATCCATCCAAGTGGGTTGTATATGATCAAATTGCATCAAACCCATGACGAATGTTTCTAAACAGACTTTACATATATTCTGCTTATTTAAAAAGACAATGCATCATACACTTTAATTTTGCCAGGAACAAAGTTGTTCATGTCGAAAAATATCTTGGAGTCGTCATAGTTATCAATAATAAATTGAATTTTGCAGATCACATACATAGGTTTGTAGTTTTACGAAAATGGCAATGCGTATTACATTATCTCTTATATAATTAACTTTTTAAAACTCAAATGAAATCAATGCTCTTACTTATTGTAATACCTCATTTAATTATTAGCAATAAAAATTTTGTGTTACCTTGTAAAAAATATCGACCATGCATATTTTACCAGTGATGTTTCATATTTTATAAGATAATTTTCATTAATAATATTCTTGGATAGCTTTAGTCAACGTTCACCCCATAAAAATATCAATTTTTGTTATAGAAGCACTCAACATGAAATTCTAGAACTTCTAAATTTGGGAAGGTAACACTTAAATACATCTCCTTAAAAATTCATCTTTGAACTTTACAATTCATATTTTGGTTTTTGATGAATTACGTTTAGTACTAGGTGAATGTACATATACCAATATGCTAAAATTAATGAGAAAATGTATTCTATTCTATTCTATTCTATTGTCTATAAAATTTTCTAGGAAAATTATCGTTTATGTTTTCTTTTCAGGGTATTAAGATATTTTTCACTTTTCATAATAGGTATTTTCAAACTACAATCAATATTTATAACATAAATACTCTTAGTTTCAACAGAATTAATCTGTACATGTATAATGTACAAGCACATG
>CABFPE010000222.1:687343-700973 GCA_900660155.1 Hofstenia miamia | reverse complement strand
TATATATATATATATATATATTAATGGATATGGTTGAAGCTAAGCTTAAAGATTGTAATAACAAAGATAAATTTATTTATGTGTACTCGCTATGTTGACGATTTATTTGGTGTAGTGGATAATGGGAAGATTGCGAATGATCTGTTAAATTTTTTAAATGACATTAATCCATCTTTGAAATTTACAGTTGAAAAGGAACAAAATAAAAGATTAAGTTTCTTAGGTGTTGAAATTATTAAAACTGAAAACGAATTTGTAACGAAATGGCATTAAAAACCCACAAATACTGGACTTTATATTCCTTTTGCATCACATTGTGAGTTGATACATAAAAGAAATACGATCACAGCCATCTTAAATCGAGCTCTTCTTACATGCTTCTCATAGTAACATCTAATAAATGCATTTGAAGCACTATCAAACATCTTGTTAAGAAATGGATATCCACAAAAATGATTAAATCGTAAATTGATAGAATATTTTGTAGTAAACCACAACAAAGAAAAGATCAATAAGAAGAGAGAATAACTTGGAAACTACATTATATTACATCAAATTCTGTAACTACCTTAAAAAAGAAGATCCAACAATGTAACCAAGAATTAAATTCAAGATTATGCCAATATTTCAAACTCTGAAGATATCGCATTTTCTCAAAAACAAAGACTTTATTTCAACTCCTTTAGTTTCCTCATGCGTATACAATTATAAATGTGATGAATGTGAAAGTTCATACATTGGAGAAACGAGAAGGCAATTGGATTACAGAATTTCAGAGCATATGCGAGGTCATCTTCAATCAGAACTATATTGAAATGAACATGCACCTAAGATGAAAAACTTTACTATTTTAATGAAAACCAAGCATATAAAAATTGCAGAAGCTATATTCGTAAATGAAGCTAAAGAGAATCTATTAAATGAACAATTAAGTCAAAGACTAAATATCGTATAAGATCTACGAATTACAATTTTAATATCACAAAATTTGTATTTATCACCATATTATTTTAGGTATTTTGTACTGACGATGAGTGGAGACACTCGAAAGATGTATACATAAAATATTTTATGTTTTTTACAATGAATATATATATATATATATATATATATATATAATATTTTAGAAATTACATATATATGAAAAAATTAATTTATGCAAATTCGGCAGGCTTATGATAATCATAGTTGAGCAAAAGTTATTAAATAATCTATTCAGAAAAATTTAATCAATTGCATTTTCTATTCTATTGCAGTATTCGAGTAATTATTCTCATGAAATTATTGTTCATATTTTATTGGTAGAAGCATAATTTAATTTAATAAATTTCTACTTTCTTCTAAGTGCATATTGCGATTTGTTTGCCAAACGCTCCAAAATGACACTAATCTTTGATTTCGAGGCTATGCTTCTATCAATAGTAGAAAGCGTTTCTTAGATAGCTAGAATTCGATACAAGCTGATCAATTCTATTTCGCAATTCAATTAAATGATTGCGTAATAATTACATGTCCTATCCAATACTTTAATTGACTCGTCCTGAACTCAATTTATATTTAAATTTTTGAATATATGTGGAATGGCTTTTATCTGTTTCGAATATTTTGAGAAAAAGAAGAATGTTGCTACATTTAAAGTCAGGATAAATTTCTCTTTTTATGAAGAAGAGAAAAAATCATTATTCAGAAATTACTTAACAATATATGTATATATTTTTATGCTGTGTCTGAAAGCTTCCATAAACTCTGCAAAGATATAATAAAATAAACTATTACATTTTTTGAGTTTTGCCTTTTAAATGCTATTAATTGAGTAATATGTGATTGTAAAATTTGAAAATCCTTCATTTGAATTCAATTATTACTTTTCTAGAATTATAAAATATCTTTTGACATTACTTTAAATATCTTCCATTTATGCAGTTGCTATATTTCTCTTGGTCTAAACGTAAATTTAGGTTAATTATTACACCTTCGGTTTCGTCTACATATAGCACTATAACTCATATTGAATTTATACACTTATGCTGTTGTGTGGTGTGGGTGGCAGTAAAATTCGCATCAATAATTTTTTAGGATGTTTAACGTTTTTCATTCTATGTTAGCTTGGTTAAATTTCTATTCATTATACTTTTCTTTCCCCGTTATGATCAAAATTTTAAAGATGCTTGAAGATGTTCTGGTGCATAATCGCTACGCTATTGTTGTTTGTTTAAACTTCAATGAATTTGTATGGACATTTCTAAAATTTCTTTACTGTAGCATATTAACTAATTATACAATTTTTGAGCATGAGCATAGTATTGAAATATTATAATAATAAATAATTATTTACTACCAAGAACTCTTCAATAATTGAATTTTGTTTTTTTCAATTTGCGGTTACTTTCATGAGCACAGAGAAGAATTCACTTGACATAGAACCAGGGGTGCCAAACTTTGGGGAGCTTAAGTCCCTCTGTTTTCTGAAAAAAAAAAATTTGTGCATGTAATGTCAATAAATTTTTATCTATTTTTTAATTTTGTCCTTTTTTATTTTATTGTAAAACTAATTATTACACAATTGTTATAATAAATACATGTGGTTCTTAAAAATAGACATAAACAGAATTTTGAAAATTTCTTAACACGGTTTGCAATGTTTTCTGAAGATGACAATGGTTAATGTAGTGTGTTGTACAATGTAATATTTATAGCCTACTTATATTTTCATATTATGAATTGATTTTGATTATGATTGAACAATATTAACTATGTGTATTAACAGTTTTAGAACTGGCATATTTAAGTTCCTACTGAATTATGATTTTCAAAAGTGACACTTGTCAACTTTGAAAGAAACATTGTAAAACAATTGGCAATAATAAATGGCAAATTTTATTTTATCATCAGCAAAAAAAAATTAATTACAGTTGCAGCTGTTTTCATCTACTTTCATGAGATTGAAACTCAAAACTTCACAGAGATTTAAAGAAATTGATTATTAAGGATTGTTATGCATTTTCTACGTATGTTTGGTAATAATTCGATATATATAAAAAACGCAGTACTTTGTTACTTATAAAATTTGATAGAAGAAATACAAGAATATTCCTATTTAGTGTGTTGTTTTCTAATCTCTGCTCGTCTCAATGTATGATATTGTTTTATTGTGAAATAGAATTACGAATCAGTGTTGTTGTTAATTTCATGCTGTGGCTCAATTTTGATTGCCTAATTTATGTATTTTAAAAATTTCAATAACTTGCAATTGAAAATCAATTTAGAAAAGTTACATTTTTCACAATGCACACCCCATGTAGCTCAAAAATTGGTCAAAGAATTTATATAAAAATACAAAATTTTGAGTAATTTCTAAACCAATGTTGCCTCATCTTACAATATGTGGAAGAGATTATCAAGGTGCTGCAGAAATATAAGAAATGTACTCAATTATAAAATGAACATGAAAATGCTTTTTTATCAAAAGTGAAGCTAAAACTCTGCTCCATACAATGTGAAAATTTTTTGTGCTGTGCATCCTAGGTAAATCCCCGTGCCACTGATAAATGTTTCCATTAAATACGCATGTTTCAATTGATATTTTCATAATCAGAAAAACATTTTGAGGCACAAAGTAATATTTTTATTTATTTCAACAAACAAATTCTTTGTGTCCCATTCAGAATTGTAAACATCATTTTTGCAAATTTTTTTTCCTGTATCCTCTTGAATATTAACTTTTGTTTGGCATTTTGAGTGTATATTTATGTACTTTTAAATTGTTATAAGCCTTATGAATTGGAATAAGAGGTTAGGTTAAAATTTGAAGTTTAATGTAAACTCTGGTATTCATTAATTATATCAAGGAAATACCTTTTATACAACTTATGAAATTTGAAAATGTGCAATAATTGTCCTCTACAAAAACTATATATGAAAATTTTTTGAATTTCTAGCCACCTCATTTTTAAGAGCATTTTTAAGTGATTATTGTGGGAATTATTTGAAATTTTGAAGTAAAATAATTTTATTCTTGTAATTCATTTTTAAACCATAGACAAATTTCAACTACATCTCTGTCAGAGTTTATGAATTTTGAAAATTTTTTAATGAATTTTAAATTTTTTTGAACAAATTTTAATAGGTCAACCATAATTAAAGATAGCTAGAAAACTTTTGTTGTTTTAAATTTTGCAAGAGGGGAAGAGATTGAAACAGAATATTAATTCTGCAATCTTCTTTCTAGTATGAAAGAAAAGCACAACTTTCCATTTTTGGGTGATCATTCTTTAAAATGTAATTATTATTTCAATTTGTCAGAGAATAGAATTGGAGGTCTGAGGCGGAGGATAGCTTCCGCATGAGAATCACCATTTAAGTTTCGTGTGTGATATAATTAAATTATTAACTTTTTGTCTGCTGTTTTTTCAAATTTTATGGCTTGATTAACAGCTAATCTAAATGAACTTAGAATTCTAAAATTATGTGTTCCATAAAAACCTTTTCTGAATACAGGTTGATAATTATTAGGCTCGAAGATAACAAACATTTTATTGTTAGTGTGCAAAGCGATAGCATCGCCTTATTATGGAAGCAATGCCCTCTATGCGTGTTCATTTATATTAACCAAGAAACCTTTTTCATTGCAGACATTTTACACGTCCAAAAGACACTAAATCTGTTGAATAATGTAATAATTTGAGCACTCCAGTATGCAAAGATGATCACTGAATTCTCTGGTATTTGCCATGTAAATGACCTTTGTAAGTTCCTTGAAAGTTTCTTACTTAATTGATTATGTACAAAATTAGTTGCGATGTCGGCATTATACTTGAATACATTATTGCTATCGCTTTCATAGCCTTACAAAAACAGTTTTAGGGATGGGAATCACTGACGATCCCATAGTAAATAGTATTATATTTTTGAATTTGTAATTAAACGATATTTGTTTGCTAAAAAATATTTATTTGACTGCAAATTAATATTTTACATGTGGCTACATAAATCACCTATTTAAGCCAGAATGCCGATTATATCACCCAAATTTAGTATCTCCATTGAACGAGAAAACTTCAATGTGAAAGTCGAAAGCACTGGAGACGCATGGTGGTCAATGCCAGCGATAGTCCGGTCAGCCTGTTTTATACAAACTCAGTCTTTCCCCTTTGACAATCAAACCTGTTATCTTGAAGTAGGATCGTGGTACTATCCCCCAGGAGAACTTTTTCTCAAAGTTATAGATGATAGAAAGAAGATGGATTTTAGTAACAGTTTAGAAAATGCACAATGGAGTCTAGTTTCTTCAGAAATTACGGTATTCATTTTCAAAAAATTATTAATATTAAAAAATTCTTGTGTAGAATTTTTTTAGTAATGAAAATATCGCTTAATGTGGCAGTCCGCAGAAATATTAACCTCATAAAATATTAAGTGGTGATGTGAGACCAAAGCAAATAAGGATACGATAATCATACGTAGAAAAAAACAAGTCCAAGAGAGCAAATGGGAAAATTTGTTGAACGAATAGACCTTCCACATCCAATAGTTTTAGAAAATTGTTTGTATAATTCATTCTAAATTCTATTCTTTGAAATCACTTGTGATATTTTATTTACTATCCCCTTTGCTTCTATTCTTTTGAGATTTTGATTATTCTCTCATCACTCAGAGGGTTATCATTCAATTCACTTGAATTAATCTTTGTTATCGATTTCGGTTTTTCTCTAGCAAATATTTAATTTATAACTAACACCTGTAATTATATAAATTTACTAGAATCAAGACTAAACAAAGGCGGCACTTCACTTCAGCTTTCCTCGCAATTTGCTGACTGATAATATGTATCTGATACACTATAATATAAGTACTAATCTAATTATTACGTCCCAATGAAAACCATGAGCAATTGGTTAGCTTCGCTAATTTTAAACTTGGCTTCGAGGCAATTTTGAACTTTTGGTTGTTTCAAAGACTAGTAGCTTCGACTCAAGTAAAGTTTACAGGTTTATACGAAAGTTAGTTTGAAATTAGTTTACAAAATTAATTAGCTTAGTATTTAAACGTGTTTTACACAGTTTCTTTGTATTAAAGAGTTATATAGGGACAAAGAAATATATATTTAAATGACAGTTTCAATAAATAGAACATCACACAAAAGACATAGGTACATAAAATTCCATTTCAGATTGACAGGAGTAAAATCGAAACACTAGAGAAGAAATTGTCAACGAATAGATAGCAGATATATGCACTTTCAAAAGTACATTATTTTGTTTTATATTGCATTTGACCCATTAGAATTGTATCTCAACGTTCTAACAAGTGCACGCTATAATCTATATGATATAAAATTTGCTTACACATCTATAAGCTGTTTATAAAAATATTTTAGGTAAAAGATTCATATCATGAAGACTACCAAATGACGTTTCGTACGCTTGTTTTCACAATTCATTTTCAGCGAAAGTCTCTGTATTATTGCCTTATCTTGATTATCCCATACATATTGGTCAGTGTTGTTTCACTAGCGAATTTTCTTCTTCCGTCAGAATCAGGTGAAAAAATTGCACTCGGTGTTACAGTTCTGCTCTCACAGTTTGTTAATCTACTCAATCTTGTAGATTTGATTCCTGAGTCATCAGATAGCTTTCCAATTCTTGGTAATGAAATAAATTTACTTGCAATATATATATATAATATGTATGCCATTGTTTAGTAGAAATACAGCATCCATTTTTTAAATTAATAGTTACTTTGACGTAGGACTTCGCCCGTTATATGATTACTAGGAATCAAAAAATATTTGATGGTAGTATTTGAAATATTGGATTTTTACGTGGTAAAAAATGCTAGAATACGCGAGAAAGACATTTGAATTCGGAAATATATTTACAAAGAGAACGCTCTCCGCTGCTTCAAGATAAACATTTGTCTTATTTTTAGAAAAGATTTTCAGCTTTGAGAAGAATTGTTCAACCTCTACAGACTTTAGATGCGTAATATTTAGTTTCATTTCTAAGAGCTCACAACGTGTTCCAACTTTGTTAGTTTTTCTAGTTCCTTTAATCCGCCCAGATTAAATGTTTATTAATTTTCTGTTACACCCGAAGCAAAACAAAAAATCAATCCTTAACCTTAGTGCGAAATCTGATCCGGTCTGTGAACTCCAGTGCATACCCAACAAAAATAGGACAGATTTATTATTGTTTACCATCTACTAGTAACGTCAATTTGAAATTTTTGCCTAATATTTTACACTAATAACCTTAAATTATTCTTAAATTCTTATAACTACTTGTTAACTTGAAGAGAATGAGAAAGAATATATATATATATATATATATATATATATATATATATATATATTGTGCGTGGAAAAATTAAATAGTTAGATTTTTTCAACACACTATTTTAGCAATCTAGAAACAAATTATTTACGGATTATACAGTGCTTTTTGCATTAACTGTGGCAAAAGGCAAAGTACGCTTACAAACCATAGTCATCATACTACAATGTACAAAGGAATGCTACAATACAGAAAATACATGGAAAGAGAGAAATATATATATATATATAATATATAGTTAAATTTTTTCTTTATTTATTAATAGTACCCATTTAGGTATATATTATTTGGTTTCAATGAGTCTAGTTGCGGTTTCTGTTACTATTACTGTAATTGTGTTAAACGTTCACTTCCAATCAGATGGAGATCGAGATATCCCTCCTATCTTACGTTACATCTTTCTTGAATCAAAACTACGAATACTATTCTTTCCTCTTTCGACGCAGACCATGCTCAAATCGGAGTCAAAGAATATAAAGTACGTAGTTGATAATCCTTCACATCAGTTCCAACAACCAACATTTGCCTTTTATAATGACCTTAATTGCTCTGTAAGTAAAATTCCCCAGCAGAACAATCTCCCATATGAAAGTCCAGTTTCAATGGAGATTCTAGAAATCCTCAAGGATATATGTAAAATTCTCGATCGCAATATTAAGACAAGAGAAAAGAAAGAACGAAGCAGTGAGCATATTGAAAGTTGGAGACTTCTTGCCCGTGCAGTAGATAGACTATTTGCTGTCATTTATGCATTAGTGTTTGTTATTTGCATTTTTTATTTACAGAAAATTGCGTCCTGATTTTATTATATTTTTACTAATATTTATATTTTATTATACAATAGAATTTACAGAGATATGCAATTCAAATATAAACAATATTAGTCAATTTAAAGAATTAATTGTTTAATTAATGGACAATTTTTCATTCTGCTATTGAACTTCGAAAAAATTTCTCATAGTGCTCTAAATGTTCATACATGTATACATAGAGTAATCGACACTTGCAGCTTATAAAAAGTGACTTCTGTTTTTTTAACCAATAGCCGGAATTAGATGAAATCTCGAAAATTATTTTTCTTTATTTTATATCCATAGAATTAAAATTTTAAGTCATAGTGCATGCTGTTGGTTATCAAAATATTTGTTCCATATCAAGACTTTTTATCCATCACTTTAAGTGCAGCACAATTAAATTTTTCATCGCAAGTGTAACAAATTGCTTTACAATTTACATATTATGTTTGCTGTTCGTAATTTCAGAATCTGCTTTCTGCATAGCTGATTTTACAATCACTAATAAAGGTGTAAAAGCGAGATCGGGACAAACTTCATCACGCATGATCCTTGCCTATGGCTTTCTTGACACTGATGTTATCAATATTGACAATGTTTTGAAACTATCGAGGATCAATGGTGTTTTTTGTGAGTAGTAGAAAAATGACTTTATTTAAACCGATAAACAAAAATAGTAAAAATTATAAGAAGAAAGGCAAGTACTACAGTGGCAGAGATGAAATTTGCAGCATGCATGTGAATCATCATAGCTAGTGTTTAAAAAGAGTAGCATATGGCACATCAATTTAACTTTAAAAAAGCTTAGGAGCATCACAAACGGAGACATCTGTGTTAATATGCAGCTAATTTGCTGCTAATTATAAGCAACCCTTGCTACGCGATGAAAATGAGATTGCCGAGACCTTACTTTCTTTAGTTTTGACATATTAAACAAAGCAAAAGAACTGGACAGACGATTTGTCCTAATGGTACATAAAATGAAATGTGAAGAAAGCCATCAAAATCATGAGCATCATATAATATTGGATTAAACATCCTTGTATTTGAATAAGAAAAATATTGGAAACAGATTTTTAGCGAAAAAAAGCCTANCAATTAATTGAAATATGTCTTATTACTCTAAGTTAAAAATTAATTTTAAATTACTAAATTTTGCACAAAAATGAGCTTACTTAAAATCAGGCGTGTACTCTAGAGTGGCTCAGGGCACTCAGCCCACCTTGGTAATATTGATTGAGGACCAAGCCCCCTTGCTAAAGTTAGATTACGGTTTGGAATAGTGGATTTTATTTGTTGAGAATTTAATTTTGGTGAAAATATGATATAAAAATACCGTACTCAAACTTAGAGTCCCGTTTTTGTTAATTATTTATGAGTACAGCTTTGCTTAAAATTCAACTAATTTGTTCAGCTGTTAGTGCTGTAATTATTAAATTTAAATCAATTAATTGAAATATGTCTTATTACTCTAAGTTAAAAATTAATTTTAAATTGCTAAATTTTTGTCATCTGAAAGCTTATACATGTTCTCTTCTACGAGGTATGTATATACATGTAAAATTATGATAGTTATTGTCTATTTTTAATGCAATAGTCTAGTTTAAGCAACACATAATTTGAAAATATACATAAGCGTAAATTCAAGAGAAATTCAAATAAAGATTTACTATAAATAACCCAGAAATTCTTAAAGTTTGTGGTGGTATCCTAAAAAATATCAAAACACAACATGAACTAGAAAAGTGTTTATGAATTTTAATTAGCCTCGAAAATGAGCAAGTGCTCATAAATTTGTTGGAAGCAAGAAATTTTTACCAAATTGTTTATCAAAATTATTTGCCAGCTTCATGCAAACATCTACAGGAGGGGTTGATATCTATACTAAAGGAGGCTGAACCCCTCTACCACCCTCAGATCTCCGGCACATATGCCTTTTCATCAAATTATTTTGTCCAATTGCTTATTAAAGGCATCCATCCAAGTGGGTTGTATATGATCAAATTGCATCAAACCCATGACGAATGTTTCTAAACAGACTTTACATATATTCTGCTTATTTAAAAAGACAATGCATCATACACTTTAATTTTGCCAGGAACAAAGTTGTTCATGTCGAAAAATATCTTGGAGTCGTCATAGTTATCAATAATAAATTGAATTTTGCAGATCACATACATAGGTTTGTAGTTTTACGAAAATGGCAATGCGTATTACATTATCTCTTATATAATTAACTTTTTAAAACTCAAATGAAATCAATGCTCTTACTTATTGTAATACCTCCTTTAATTATTAGCAATAAAAATTTTGTGTTACCTTGTAAAAAATATTGACCATGCATATTTTACCAGTGATGTTTCATATTTTATAAGATAATTTTCATTAATAATATTCTTGGATAGCTTTAGTCAACGTTCACCCCATAAAAATATCAATTTTTGTTATAGAAGCACTCAACATGAAATTCTAGAACTTCTAAATTTGGGAAGGTAACACTTAAATACATCTCCTTAAAAATTCATCTTTGAACTTTACAATTCATATTTTGGTTTTTGATGAATTACGTTTAGTACTAGGTGAATGTACATATACCAATATGCTAAAATTAATGAGAAAATGTATTCTATTCTATTCTATTCTATTGTCTATAAAATTTTCTAGGAAAATTATCGTTTATGTTTTCTTTTCAGGGTATTAAGATATTTTTCACTTTTCATAATAGGTATTTTCAAACTACAATCAATATTTATAACATAAATACTTTTTGTTTCAACAAAATTAATCTGTACATGTATAATGTACAAGCACATGTTTCATTTTGCGATAGGTTTGCTATTTCTAACAAATTATGTCCTTTAGTGTTTCAAATGATTTTTCAATCTAGAGCAATTTTAGCTTAAATAATACCTTTGGATTGCTTCCTGTAATTTCTGACACTCACTTGAAAGCTTAGCCACCCATTCACACAGTGGTTCAAGTTATAGCAATTTTCATGTTTTCGTTTACTATGAACTTTTGTCAAATAAAAGCAAATTTCACTTAAAATTTTCTGACATACTAGTCTATACCAGGGTTTATTATCCTTCTCTGTTATAGGTTAAAACTATAACATTAAGAAACCTAAGACGATCTGAGATCGTGTTCCTAGATGATACACATTGTTTGACGATTCATTCGCCAACAGTAGTAAATAAAGTGGATTTCTTCTTTCCGATAAATTTCTTCTTCTATGAACATTACTTGAGAATATTCGTTGCTTGAAAAGCTAAAAAGCCTTGTCTTATACTTGTAAATTTGAAGACAATATTTAAGACGTATAAAATTGAAGTTGCCATAAAACTAATTTAAACTTTGATTTCATAAGCATATTTGGGCAATTTGGATGTATATATTGGAAAAATCTATGAAGGCAACGATACACGATCAGAGATGGACATGGGCTCAGTCGAACAGAAGAAATGGAAAGATGGGCTGCAATTTAAAAAAACAGACTATTGCGCAACAGCGCACGCAAGTCAACCCAAATACTTCGAAATCTATATATGTTATAAACAATGTGTTGAAAAATAAAGAGTACACTTTGAGAGTTTATCTAAAAGTACCAATCATACCAAATTTTAGTGTAGCAAGCAGACAAATTTGAGAAAATGTTTTGACAAGTAGTATAATAAAGGGCCGAATAGGCATTAATTTAGACTACCAGGGCCGTGCCTAAAGTTTCTTGGGATAGGCAGGGCTTGGGCCTAAATTTTCGGCCCATGTTAATCTCTGCCTTATTAATGCAAAGACGTTGGTTTGAGACCATTTAAGTGATAGAGCATATTTGCACTAATGCAAGAATTGAGCATGTTTATAATGGCCAGACCAACGAAAGCACTTATTATTACGCTCATTGTCTATGCCTTAAGTAGAAAACAACGAAAATTACTTAATCGGTTTAAAGCAGGGTTGAACTCGCGGAGACTCAGGGGGAAGGCGTCCTCCTAGCTTTTTTATGTTTTTAAAATTGGAGGGGGACTTGAGTGGAAGCAAGTCCTATTTTGCTTAGAATTATATAATTTATTTCAAAAGAACCCTCACCTTCAAATTAAACATTATTTAAACTCATTTACATATATTTAACAGTTTTGCATGTGTTTATGAGTTTTGCAACATGAAAAGCAAGTAATTAAAACATTGATATATTGTTAATATTTAGAACGTTTGAATAAGATTTTCAAGGATTTAACGTATTAGTATTTCTCATCAGAAATTTGCATATAGACAGCTTTATGTGCATGGAATTGGACAGATGTAGATCTTTCGAATTTTTACATAACCTATGTGGATCTATTAAATATATATATTTCCGTTTTTAGCATTTTCCTGCAGTCTTTTTAATACCCTTCACTGTGATTCACTAAGGGTTAGTGCTCACGTCACTAACTTGAATAGAAAATTGTCTTAACTTCTATTTTTAGCAGCTGAACAAAAGACCAGAGTATTCCGTTCCGTTATTGGCTAGTTGGTATGCCTGTCCATTATTGGGGAATTGTTAATGTTTGCAAATGTCAACTAGGAACTTTCTTAGTTTAGTAATTCTTATTAAAGTTTAGCAGGCAAAAGTTTAAGCACAAATCACACTTAAAATATAAAGTAAATCCATAAGAAAATAATTAAACCATAGCCCAAAATTTCCCACAATTACCACTTTTTGGCTAATGCTAATGTTAATGCTAATCTATATTATTTTGAAAAATCCTAAGCCCCTCCTTGTTATTGCAAGGATGCACACCACTGGATTGGTATCAAATCAGAGATGGAAGTGTGGCAAATTTTTGTGACTTGCTCTACCCCATATTGTCCCAAGCTTTAAGTTCTACAGCCCTTAATTGCCTCACTAAAAAAATTCCCGTACCTAAAACTTCCTGCGATATCTTATTGCCCCATATTTGTTCGATGATAATTTTCATAGAACTGCACCACAGCACCACTGTTAAATGCTTTGAATCCTTACTGCCTGGAAGATACAGGATCATTTTTTTCAAATGCCATCTCTACTAGTACTACCAATAGGAATCTAATAACAATATATATTAAAAATTTTTATTAATAGCCAAATTACAAATTTTGACTCTATAAAGCTAATATTTTGTGCAATATATTTATACAAGGATAATTGCAAAGCCTATTGATGACAAATCAGATCAAAAAGATCCTGTTGGTATTATTGAATGGAGTCCAATTTCGCTAAGAGTTGGAAATACATGGTAATTGATTTTTGAAAATGTTCAATAAAAATTTTATCAAGTAGGGAGCTGTAATGTAAGAAAATTACTTTTACAATCTCTAAAATTGGCAGTTCTTTGGCTCAGTTTTTCTCAACTCAAAAGTGTTTTCACCCCACTTTTGCCCCATGAGTACCTACTTTAGAAAAATCTTAACCCCTTCCTCGCACGACTTGCACCGCCCCACCTTGCCCCATAGGTCAATCGGCCCCACTTCCATCTCTGCATCAAACAT